>JAECZO010000094.1:0-45237 GCA_019188245.1 Novymonas esmeraldas
ACAGCCGCTCTCTTCACCCCTCGCACCACCGGCACCTTCAGCGCCGCTCACACACATCCACGACGGGTCACTTCTGCTCTGCTGCACGATGCCCCCTTTTTTTTTCTTGTTTCTCAGGTTCTGATCTCTTTCGGATTCCCTTCCGTCCCTCCGCCACCCTTCGTCCCCCCCTCTCCCTCCCTCCCTTTCAACAGGCTGGTCTCCCCGCGTTCCGCACATCCACACGTCCAGTGTGTCCCTCTGCTCGGGTTGTCTGCCTCCTCCGCCTCCCCTCCCTCCCCACGCCTCTCTTTCTCTCTTTCTGCATCTCTCTCCCTTTTGTGGTCCTCTGCACATCTCATCCACAGTACCACTCTCTCACTCTCCCACCCCCCCCTTTCCAAACACACACCACACACGCATTCACTCACTGCATCCCCTCCTCTTGGTCCTTCTCTGCACCGCCGCTGCCCCCACAGCATTGTGTGCTGCAGAACAGTTCTCCTCCTCCCTCTCTCCCTCTCGCTCTGTCCCTCCTCCTCTTCAACCTTCGGCAGCCGTGGAATGCCCTTCGATCTCTTCCACAGGGATGCCACCTACACCCTCGCTCGCCAAGACGGTCTCAGCATCGGCCTGCGCCAGGCCCTGCGCACGAGGAGGTATGTTGTCGTGTACATTGCGAGTCAGTGGTGGGCACCGTGCCGCGGCGTGACGGCGCAGCTGTGCGCCTTCTACGACAAGTTCCACGACGCGTGCAAGTTTGAGGTGGTGTTTCTCTCCACCGACCGCTCCAAGGAAGCGATGCTGAACTTCTTTCGCAGCGCACACGGCGACTGGCTCTGCCTCGACTACGACGACGCGCGTCGGCTGGAGGCGGAGCTGGCGGGAGACGCGGACCTGCATCCGAAGCAGGTGCCGGCCTGTCTCGTGTTCGAGCTCGAGCCGTCAGAGCCGGGGGGCACACCAGGCCTGGGACACGCTGCGCTCGACGGTGGGGACCACGATGGGAGCTGGGCCGTGAGCCCCACCACTGCTGTGTCGGTGAACTACTCGACGTCCTCATCCTCCACACCGTCGCTGTCCTTCGCACGGCTCGTCACGAAGTTTGGCCGCGAGATGCTGTCGAAGGACAAGGACGCGGTGCTCTTTCCCTGGCGCGATGACGGCTGGTGCGACACCGCCTCCGCTCGTCCCAGTCCGACGCCGCTGGTGCCGCCGTCTCCGGCGCTGCAGCCGTCGGAAGATGGCCTGCGATTCCACAAGAAACTGCACAGGGGCGGCAGCAGCGACGGCAGAGGCACCGGCCGTGCCTCCTCCGTGGACGCCGCGGTGGCGGCGGCGCCGGAGTCGGTGGTCGCGGTGGCGACACCGACGGAAGAGGCAGCGGTGCACACGAAGGAGCCCCCAAGAGAGGCCGCGCAACATGGCCGATGTGGCTGCGACGCCGCGGTCGCAGGGACAACTCCGGTGACGAGTACCGGTGCCGAGAGCGCCACCACAACACCGGTGCGGCCGCGCGTTGCGATGCACCGCCGTCCAACGCGCGACTCAGGCACGGACGCGGCGGCAGCAGAGACCACCGCGAGTTCTACTCCTCCCAGCCCTGACGGCGGCGGTACAGCACGGCATCTGATCATGGTCCGGCGGCGTGTCGCTCCCACAACTGCCGGCAGCGCAGAGGAGGCGACGACAACCGTGATGAAACCTGCGAGAGGCGCTGCACGGGTCGACAACGCAGCACCGAGTGAACTAGGACAGCTGCAGCAGTGTCGAGCGCCGGAGCACGCAGGGCAGGTGGAGGCCGTGGTAGGCGGGACGCTTCTCTGTGAACTTGCTGATGCTGAGATGGCAGACGGAGCGATGCTGTCTGACACAGCGGCGCCGATGGAGATGGCGGCAGTCGCGGACAGAGGTGAGTCACTGCTCTAGTCTGTCCCTCTCTTACACTTCATTGTGTGTGCGTGTGTGTCTGTGCGTGTGTGTGTCGTCTGGGGAGATGATGGGAGTCTGTGCCATGTGTGTCTCCTCCCTTCACTTCTTTCCCTCCTCCCTCTCTCTCTCCTTTCTTCTCTCTTCAGCCGCCGTGCTCAACCTTCTTTCGACGCTGGAGTTGCAGCGAGAGGGCAACGGGACACGTCCGCCTACCTTGTGTGGATTCCGCTGCCGCGTGTTGAGACACACCAGCTCGCTACTCCTTCTCTTCCACACCTCTCTGTCTCACCTTTCGTTTTTTTTTTTTGTTGTCGTTGCTCATGTCGCCGCTACTTTGGTGTCCCGTGAGGCTGCATACAGGCTCCTCCCCTGTCTTTCCCTGTCTCCTCCCTTTCTTGCCTTTCACTCGCCATGCAGACTGCATGGATACATCCTCTCCCGATACACACACACACACACACACACAGACACAAACACGTGGGACCGTGCTCTCCACACACGGCGGAGGATGGACATGTGGACATGTACAGTATGGACGGAGTGTTCCTTCAACGCCGCGTTGGTTTCCTCTCCTCCTTTTCTTTCTTGTCGCAGCTGTGCCTATGGAGCCTCTCCGTTAGCAGGTGCACATGCTGGCTAGTGGCGGGACTGGTCAGGCCGTGTGCGCGTGAATGCTGTGGTGTTGCACTGCCATTGCTTCGCGTCCCTCCCTGTCCTCGGCGATTCACTCGAGCCTTTTTGGCATCACGGCGACGTGCAAGTCAGCTCCCTTGTCCCTCCCTCTCCCCCCCCTCACTTTGTACATGTGAGTGGGAATGGGTGAGTGTGTGGGTGAGGGGGTGAGGGAGGGAGGGGATGAGGCTGTGGTGTTGTAGTAATGAGTGATGGAGGAGGAGGAGGAGGAGAGTGAAAGGGTGAGAGGACTTCTCATTCACTCGTTTTGTTCATCTCTCCGTTTCTCCTCCTCCTTTTCTTTCTCACTCCTCTTGCGTAGAGGCACTTCTCGCGGCGGGTCAGCGAGAGAGACAGAGAGAGAAAGAGAGAGTACCACACACACCTCCCCCACAGTCTCCACACCGCATGTGTTGCACACCTGCGTCTCCCTCCACTCCACCTCTCCTCTCTCTTTGTGTCCCCGCTTTCTTCATCCATCGCCGCACTTTTTTTTTCTTGTCTGTTTGTTGCTGGAGAGTCGTGAGAGTCGTGGTCACCGCATCTTCAAATCAAGTCGTCTAGCGCACTGCCCCCTCTGCTCCTCCTCTTCCTCCTCCTCTTCTCGTTGTCGTGGTGAGTGTGTGCGTGCTTTTCTTTATTTCTTTCTTTCTGTTGTGTCGGAGGAAGACACCGCACTTCTCTCTCTGTCCATCACAGCCCCCCGCGCTCACCGACACCACTTGTGTTCAAGAACACACACCTTCACACACCTTCACACACATTCACATTCACACGGTGCGGAATCGTGCACACTGTGACGGTGCCGATGGAGCCCAACTTCTTCAGCAACTCCGAGCTGATGCTCCTGCGCCGCGACGGCAGTGTCGTGCGTGCGATTGACGTGCTGAAGGATGTGGAGTTCGTGCTCATGTACTTCTCCGCGCACTGGTGCCCGCCCTGCCGTACCTTCACTCCGCAGCTCAAGGCTTTCTACAACGCCCACCACGTCAAGAAGAAGTTCGAGGTCGTCTTCATGTCGATGGACCAGTCCGAGGCGGAGATGATGAGCTACTTCCGCGAGTCCCACGGAGACTACTACTGCCTGCCCTACGCAGACGCCAAGTCGATGTCACGTGTGTGGGGGGACTCCTACAAGTTCCAGACGATCCCAACGCTGCTGGTGTTTGAAAACGCAAACCCGCGCCGACTCGTCGCCCACTGCGGGAGGGATATGGTGGTCCGCGATCCATCGGCGTCGTCGTTCCCATGGCCCAACGCGGACGCGGAGCAGCCTAGCGGCTCGACCATCATCGGCTACGTTCGCCAGGCGGTGATGCTCGTGGGGGTGTTGCTGTTCCTCTACTCCATCATGAGTCGCTTCTCGTGAGAGAGGGAGAGAGACGGCGGTCTGAAGAAAAGCAAAAGAAAAGAAATGAAGGAGGGAAGGCTGCCCCCCCCGCCACACATACACACACATGCTTTCTGTATCTCTCTCTCTGCGCCAGTCTAGTTTTTTTTTTTTTCTCAGTATTCACACGGTAGCATGCACTGTGTATGTGTGTACGTGCGTGTGTGTGTGTGTGTGTGTCTCTGCACCTCCATTGGCATTCGACTCGGGAGGCCCGCCGCCCGCTCACTCTCTTTCTCTCTCGCTCCCCCCCTTCCTTCCGCCCATTGGTGTTAGTTCTGTTGTTCTCGTCTTCGTCCCCCCCTCTCTCTCTCTGTCAGTGATCCATGCACTCACACACCATCGATGGGAGGAATGGGAGAGGAGGAGGAGGTGAGGGAGGTGGTGACGGCCTCCTCCCTCCTCCACCCGATAAAAAAAAAAAAAGAAAGAGAGAGAGAAGTAAAAAGGACATAGAGGGAGAGTGACAAAATGTGTTGCACAGCGTTACCCCACTCCTCATCCCGCGTGCATGTGAGACCATTGCACTACTCTCTCTCTCTCTGTGTGAAGGTGTTCTCCACCTCCGGCTTCACATCTACTCAGTCGTTGTGTTTCCTCTCTCTCTCCTCTCCCCTGCATCTCTCTCTCTCTTCACCGCCTATCACAGCGCGGGGGGCAGCGACGACGACGGTACACTCGTGCGTGCCACGGCGACTGGCAGAGCACTCATCCACAGGCGGGTCTCGAGGGTGCAAAGGTGAGCCCCCACTCCTCCTTCCTCCCTCCTACTCATATTCACACGCACACACACACAGCTACTTTCATACGCAGAGCCCCGGTGCTCTGGTCTACACGTGTGTGTCCGTTCCGTCTCTCATCGCAGGCCTGGAGTGAGTCTCTCCATGATGGTCCCTGCTACTGCCGGTGCCGCGGACATGTTCCGCGGGCCGTCTCCGGCGAGCTGCGTGCATACACTCTCTTTCATCTCGAGCGTGGCGGGTGCAGGCTCCTGCGACCTCCCTCACTCTCTTCTTCTCTCGCTCCACGACGGCGGCGATGCGGATCGCTTTCACGTGTGGCTGGCGAACATGCTCGTGTCCGCGTGTGTCCTTCTCATTGTGCTGCTTCGTATTTGGTGGACCTGCGGTGATCTACCTCCCTCCGACGTGAAGAGCGAGCCAGCCCTCGGACGGGTGGTACCGCCGCCGCCAACCACCACTACCACCACCACCACCACTAACATCACTGCTGGCAATGATGAAGAGAGCGAGGTGGATGTGCGGGCTCTGGTGGCCGCTGCTGTGCGGTCGACCAGTCTACCGCAGCGGTGCTCTGTCGTGCCGAGCATCAGCAGCATCCCTCGTGCGTGCTACGTGCGCCTCCTTCGCGGACTCGCTGACGAAGAGCCACCGTGCGACTCACCCGCTGCCTTGGATGGGGGCGGCGAGGGTGTACGTGATGGTGGAGGTGACAATGGTGTCGCGCCGACCGCTTCATGGCTCGTCGAGCGCTGGCGCTCTCTACGGTGCGGCCTCGAGCCGGTGCGGCGTGCCGTGACACTGTGGGTGCGTGCTGTCTGTCATAGGAGCGGTACGGCGTACAGCCTCGCACGGATGCCCTTCTCTTCTCTTGTCCATGTACACCACAGGCAGAAGGCTGCGGCGGTGTGCAAGCGGTGGCAGCGCTGGGTATACTCGTCCGTGCAGCGGCGGCACTCTGACGATGAGGCGAGCGATGAGGAGTTCGAAAGGACGCAGGATGAGTTGTGGGGAATCCTCGAAGCGATTGAGCGGCGGCGGTGCGCGCGCACCGGTCAGCACCTCTATCGCGATCCCCTCCCCTCCAGATCCCATCACATACACCGGAGGCGCTTTTCTGTGGACGCCATCGCCTGGGCGGATCGGCAGCTCGGCACCATCGGCGTCCCCCCGGTGGTGGCGGCGGGCCTCTCGCTGTGCTTCTCTGCAGACCGCACCGCGCGGCCCCTCCTGGTCGATCGACGTGGTCGGTGGATCCCTGTGGCGGTGACGGATGAGCGTGGGGAGTACTACGACCACCGCGCAGACTGCGTCCTGCCGCACCCCTGACCGCCACCGACGCACGCGTGTGTGCCTGTGTGTGTGTGTGTGTGTGTGTGTGTGCCTGGCGAGCGAGCCAAGAGCTGTGGAGGGAGACGATGACCGCATGACGTGCCGCTGAAGATGATTGTCTGTTTTTTCTCTTCAGCGCATGGGTCTCTACTCCGTGTCCTTTCGATCCTTCTCCTCCACGCTCTACAGCCTCGTATATTGTATGCTCTACTTCTCGCTTTCTTTTTTTTCTTTCATCACCTCCTCTCGACTGCTGCCGTCGGTTGCTCTGTGCTTGTGTGTGCTTCTGTGTGTGTGTTTGTGCTTGTGTATCTGGCGATCGGTTCACTGTGGCGGATCTTCTTCCTCTCCTTTTCCATCTTCTATTTGAAGACTGTCAGAGGCTGAGGCGGAAGTGCGTCACCTCAATCAGGGTCTCTCTCTCTCTTTCAGTCGGTGGTGGTCTTAGCACTTACGACATCGTCCGCGTGCCCTCTCAGCACCCTCTGCCCCTCTACCCAGCTCGTGCGTGTGAGGATGTGTGAGTGTGTGTGTGTGTGTTTCATAGGCGGTGGGAAGTAGAGCTGAAGAGTTCACACGCATTTAACAACAACAACAAAGAAAGAACACGACAAAACGCTCTCGCCTCATCTCTGTCTCTCTCTGTGTGTCTCTACGTTTGTGTGTTGGAGAGAGAGAGAGTTTGCGTTTTGTGTGTGTTCGTTTGGGTTTTCACGTCTTTTCCTTTTGTTCTCTTCCATCTCTGGGTTCTCATGTGCTTCACCGTTCTTTTAGAAAACGTCTGCACCTCCATCCTCCATCCTCCCCTCTCTCCCGACACTGCGTACTGGTGCCCTTTTTTTTTTTTTTTTCCAGCGATCGATAGACCGCGCTACTTCCATGCTCGCGCGTCTCTCTCTTTTTGCGTGTGATGCGTCTCCCCTTCCTACTGCACGGGCAGATAGTCACCGTCAGACTCACAAGTTTGCACACCCACAGAGAGAGGATGAAGGAAAGAACATTTAGAGAGAAGGATACATGAATGTGCGAGTGGAGGGAAAACAACTCTGTGTCCAGAGTCAGCGTACCCGTCTCTCCGTCACGTCCGCTTCTCTCTCCGTCATCGGCAGTTCTCTGACGATGCATCGGGAGGAGAGAAGGCCCGCAAGGGTCCGAGCGCATGCGCGTACAAAAACGCTGTCGCTGTCCTTGCCATAGTTCAGTGGAGCTTCGACGCTGGACGCGTCACTTCTCCGCTGCACTGCCGCTCACTGCACTCACGCACCTCTCCACTACGCTCCCTCTTTCCTTTCTCCTCCGCCTTCATCGCCTCTTCCTCTGTTCGCGTGGTCGTGCCCGACCTTCAGCTGTGCTACCAGAGCTGCACACACACACACACACACACATTCGTACGCATAAGTAGCTCGAGGCTGCCTCGCGACTGCACCACTACTGATTATTTTTAAAAAAGTAAACTACACCGGCGGAGACAATTAAAAAAGAAAAGAGAAGAGAAGATCCGGCGTCGCTTGCTCGTCTGTTGATTTCCTAGTGTTTTTATTTTTAGCATTTTTGTTTTTGTACGCACAGTGTTGAACGTGCGAGGTACGGCTGGAGGGAACAGTACTCGCCGTATGCAGCGCCTCGAAGCGTGACGCTGACGGTGTTGAGCGACACAACCGAAGCGCGGCGTGTAGCTGCTGCCTCTGCTGCTGCTGCGAGAGAGAGGCTCTCGCGGACCGGAGAATAGAAAAGGTGAGAGAGAGAGAGAAGTGGGAAGGGGGAGAGGAGGGAGTGGGCCTGAAGAAGGTGACGGACGGCAAAGAAGAACACCTCCACACCGTTGTTGAGCTCATTTGTACGTGTGTGCACACGTGCGTGTTTCTTTTTTTTTTTTTTTTTGTCTCACTTTGCGTGTGTCCACCCTCTCTTTTTTTTTTGTCTTTGTTGATAACGCATCTCCCGTTTCTGCCTCTCGTTTCCGCTCTCTGCTGTACCGTGCCCGTGAGTGTTTCTTTTTTTTGTTTGTTTTGGCAGAAGGCTCGCTGACGTGTGCCTCTGAGTCTGTCTGTGTCTTGTGTGTGTGTGTTCTAGTGTGTTCTACTGTGTTTTTACGTTGACTCTGTGGTTGATACTTGACCTTTGCCACCTCATCCGGCCAGCTCTTTGGGACCTTCTCAGTGGACGCAGCGGATAGCGAGTGCACGTGTGTGTGTTGACAGATCTAGCTCACACCGCATCTGCTGTGGACTCTGTCACACACGTGCTGCTCTCACCCTCTTCTCTCTTCTTTGTTGTTCTTTTTCTTTTCTTGCTGTCCTCGTTGAGCCGCGCGTGTCTCTCTCTTTCTCTCTCTTGGCCTCTGGTAGAGACCAACAGGCTCAGCAGCAGTGCGAATCGCTCTCTCTCTCTGTCTCGTGGGCGCGTGCGTGTGTGTTCATTCGTGTGTGTGTGTGTGTGTGTGTGTGTGTGTGCCGGCCCGTGTCTCCTCCTCGTCCTCTGAACTTCTCCCCTCGTCATCGACGCGGTGGGGTGTTAGAGGAGCAACAGGCAGGGGACTCACTGATAAGGAGAGAGGGAGAAGAAAAAGAGAGACGCACCGGCAACACTGTCGACTCCTTCCCGTCCTCCGCTCCTCCTCCTCCTTCTTTTTCACTTTTGTTCCTCCTGTACGGCGGATCGAGCGCTCCGCTGCGGAGTCTCCCATCCTCCCTCCTTCCCTCCCTCCTGTGAAGGTCTGTTCTGTGCCCTCTTCCCCCCTCTTCCCCCCCTCGTCCCTTCACTTCCCTTCACTTCCCCGCTGTGTCCCTCTGTTTCTTTTTTTTGTTGTTGTTGTTGTTGTCCTCTTTGGTGAGTTCCTCTCTTCCTCTCTTCCTCGGCAGTTGCAGGTGCTGCTCTGCCGCCTCCGCCGCTGCTGCTGAACGTCCACTGGTGGAAGCACTCGCAATGGGCTCCAACACCCCCATCATCATCGGCTGTGTCGTCGGTGTTGCGTGCGTGATCGGCCTCGTCGTAGGCATCATCTGCTGCATCCAGCACCTGCGGCGTGCTCTCCGCGTGCCACAGCCACCAGTGTACGCGGTGGCCGAGAGCGTGGCCCTTCACGAGGAGAGCGAGTTTGGCGCCGCCGTACGCTCGCAACACTCCGCCGCCACCGCGCCGTCGCCGGATGCCGGCCGCAACGGCCTGCGCTCTGCGCAAGACCGGCGCGACAACTACGCCGACCGCAACGCGGTGGACTACCGAGCGGAGGCGACCGGCCGCTACGTCGAGCTGGACGGAGGGGTGCGTCCAGCATCGCCGAATGCAGAGCGCGTGGACGGCGTTCCCATCGAGGCGCGCGTCCGCCCCCGGCGCAATCTGCCCCGCGGCCGCGTCGTCGTGACCAACGGTGATCAGGATGTCTGTCTCGACTTCAGCGGTGTGGAGCGGGTGCCGCAGGCCGGCCCTCCGCCGCTGACACACGAGGAGAAGCAGCGGCTCGAGGACGAGCGCAACCGCGTCGCGTCTCCGGAGTACTACGGCCATGCCGAGTACGAGTTCCGCCGCGCGTCGAACAGGAGTTCGCCGAACGTGCTGCTGAGCTCGTCGCTGCTCCACGAGCTGCAGCGTCAGTACGGCGCGGCCTCGGCGTCCGGGCACGCCTTTACCCCCTTCGCGGGCGACGGCAGCGTCAGGAGTATGAGCTTCCGCCCGGGCTCTCCCGCCGGCTCGGCGCGGCGCGCGCGACACGGTCAGCAGAGCGCCACGCCGAACAGTGCCAGCCTGGGCAACGGCAGCGTTGGCGGACTCCCGTTCCTGCGCCGGCGCAAGACGCCGTCGGGGCGCAACGGCGCCGGTGATGGCGCCACTCCGAAGCAGCGACGGCAGCCGCGCTCCACCTCCTCTGCTCCACGCCACCACAACGACGATCTTGAGAGCACCTCCGATGACTTCGAGGATGTCTCGCTGCCGAACGCCTCCTTCAATGCCCGGCGCGAGCAGCTGCGCGAGTTCCTGCTGCGTCAGCAGGACCACCAGCACACGCGGGGCCGCTTCTCCCCCACGACGGGGATCGAGTACGCCAACGGGTTCGACCACGTGAGCCTGCGTGGGACGTCACCCGTGTTCCCTGATCGCCAGACGAGCGCCGCCGCCGCGGGAGGGCACATCGACAGAGGAGGGTCGGCGATGGCTGGCTCCGCCGTCTCGCCGCTCGACCAGAGCGCCCCGTCCTACCCGCTTCAACTCCCGCAACCCACCACCACCCAAGGACTGCCACCGCTTGGCGGCTCCTTCCAGAGCTACCCGTCCGGGCCCTCCACCACCGTCAACACGCCCCTCGTAGCCCTGAACGGCGTGCCCCCCTTCCCACAGATCCAGTTGCCGCCGGCGAACCACAGCGCCACCGCCGCTGCTCTGCACTCAACACCCGCGGCGTCGGTGGCGGCGGCTCAGGCGCGCGAGGCCGGCAAACCGCCCCGCACACCGCTCTCGACAGCGACGCGTCACGTGGATGTGCCTGTGGCACCGCCGCCGAACCGCCACAGCAGCGGGCTGCGGTCACCCTTCTCGCTGCCCGGGAACGACCCTGTGACCGCGTCGGACTCCCCGAGCTCTGGCGAGGCACGCACGCACCGGTCGGCACACGTGTCACCGCTGCAGCGACCTGGTGGCGGTGTGGATCTACGGCTACGCCACCCCCACACCGACCCCAACGGCGCCGGCGGCAACCAGCGCACCGCCGTCAAAAACGGTAGGACCGACTAGCGCGACACGTGAGCGTGTATGTTGGTATGTCTGTTTGTGTGTGTGTGTGTGTGTTTATAGATTCGCTGTATCACTTCCCCTGACTGCTTCACGTTGCGTCGTGTGTGCATAGTTGACCGCAAGGGCTCTGTTAAAGAGACAGAAAGAAAGAAGGCGTGTGTGTGTGTGTGTGTGTGTGTGTGTATTTGAAAGAGGCATCTGTACGCTTATGCACCAAGGAAGTGGAAGCACGCGGCGACGGAGTATACGGTCGAGTTCGATCGCAATCGCGTCTGTTTGTTATGCATGTGTGTTGTTGTTGTTGTTGTTGAGTTTTTTTTTTTTTTTTTGACGTTGTTTCGCCTCAAGAGAGCGCAGAGCAAGAACGAAAGAGAAAGAAACCAACTCAGCCCATTGTAGTAGCTGGAGGGGAGGCGGGAGGAGACGAGCAAGCAGTCTGTGTGTGTGTGTGTATGTGTGTGTGTGTGTGTGTGTGTGTGTGTGTGTGGTGGCATACAACTGTGCCCACGAGTGTAGAGGCAGGAGCACCGGTGAAGAGGAGAATGCGGGGGGAAGGCAATGAGTGACCCGCTCTCTTCCTCTCTCTCTCCGCCTCTTCCTCTCCGTCGGGGACACACACACACACACACACTACCTCGCTCTCTCCCTCTTTCACACTCCTCCTCGTTCTTCGTGGCCGTCGCCTCTCGGGTAATGATGAGTGGACATGTGTTCGTCTCAAACAAAACATCTGTCTCTTCCACTCTCACTCTCACTCACTCGTACTCATGCCCTCTCACTCACCCACTCCCCACTCCCTACTCCCCACGCCTCACACACCCACACACACTCTCTACACACAAATAGTATGTCGGATTAATTCTGTGGCGCTTTCCTATATTTTCTCGGTTTTTTTTTTTTTGTGTGTGTGCTCAGTGGAACTCAACATCCCCTCCCCTCCCCTCTCTCCCTCAATCCCTCTCGTTTCTCCACAGTGAGAACGCGAAAGGTGCGCGCCTTCTCTGTCATCAGCGGCTGTTCACTCATTGCCACCTCCGTCGGCCCGCTCTCGTGTGTGTGTGTGTGTGTGTGTGTGTGTGAGGCCGGGGCTGGTCACATCCCTCCCTCCCCCCCCTGCCTCTCTCTCACCTTTGTGTGTCGCTGCTATCCTCTGACTACTTCCAGTACGGTTGTCGCTGCGGAAGAAAAGAGAGGGGGAGGCAACACGCACCTCCACATCACGACGCTGGACACGGAGGACGTCGAGGAGGCGACGGTAGAAAAGAAGAGAAGACGACGAAGGCACACGCAGCGTCTCAAACGCACCACACAAATAGAGAGAGAGAGTGAGAGAAAGAGTGAGAGAGTGCGAGAGGGAGAGACACACACGGTGACGTGCACGGACTCTGTCTGTCTGTCTCTCTCTCTCTTTCTCTCTTTCCTCCCTTTTTGTTTTTTTTCCACTCCGCCGTTTTGCTGTGTGAAGCAACGCGCACGCGGTACACTCCGTAGAGCCTCAGAGTGTCTCCCACTTCTTTCTGCTGTGTTCTCTTTTGTGTTGTGTTTCTTTTTTTTTTCTTTTTTTTTGCCCCTTGTTAACATCTGCGCGGTGAGTGTCCGTGTGTGAGTGACTCAGTGTCTGCTGCGGGGACGCGGTGGAAGGGTTCTGGAGAGCTTCTCGCATCCTTCAAGCTCCTCACCTGCGAGAGACGGTGTAGGTCCCACCCCCTCAACCCGCCGGCCCGCACACACACACACACACAGGCATAAAAAAAAAAAAAAGCAGTGTTCTCCTTTCGTTGATTTCATTTAACTCCGTGTATCGGAGAGAGAGAAATTGGCTGAGTGCCCGTGTGTGTGTGTGTGTGTTGGCAACAGCAATTCTCTGTTTTTCTCGGACTCCCTCTTCGCGTAGCTGTGGCACAGCGTACACACGCACACACGCACACAGACACGCACACACGTGCGCACTTACATACCTGTAGCCTCTCTCGGCATGACCATCTCCACTGCGTCGATTGTTCTCATCTGCATCTGTAGCGCCGTCGCTGCCGGTTTTGGAGCCGTGTTGGCTGTGTTTCTGCTGATGTGGTTTGGGTTCTGCAGAAGTGGAAGCCGCAACCTCGCCGAGGGGAACCGGCGACGGCAGCGGCGCGAGCGGAACGCCGCTGGACAGCAGGGCTCCTCTTCATCCAGCGGCGATGCCGCCGCCGCAGAGCGCGAGCGCAAGGGCATCCCACTCAACTCGCGGCCACCGCGGCTGACGCCAGAGCAGGAGATGCTGCGGGACAGGGCGATGGAGAAGTACAAGCGTCGACAGGCGCGCCAGCAGCGCCGTCGTGAGCGTCAGGAGGCTCGCGAGTCGCGAGTCGCCAAAACTCGTGAGGAGAATGAGGAGGACGAGCCGTGCGATGACGGCTCCTCCGTCACGAGCCGCACAACGCTGACGTCCGCGGCGACGACGGTGCGCACCTCATCGACGGTCGCGTACGGCCATGGTGCCTATCTCCTGCTGCCTCCCGGTGGGGGCGCAGCGCACGAAGATGACGAGGAGGACGATGGGTGCCGCAGTGCACACAGTGGCGGGTCGCGGCGCAGCTCCGGCACCGCGCGCAGTCGCGCCAGCCAAGGCACCGTTGCCACAATCAAGTCCTACCTCCGCCACCGCCAGCGCCAGCGCCTGCGCCGCCGTGAGGAGCAGCAGCACGTCGAGCTCTTCAACCAGTGGGCACATGCGCAGATGGCCTCCTCGTCGGAGCTGTCGCCGTCGTCCAAGTCATCTGTCCTCTCGTCGCACGAGGACGAGGAGGCGAGCGCCGGGGGTGCTGCCGCGCCTCGCACTCACGCAGGTGCGCGTACTCGCGGACGCGATCGCGTCTGCCGCCGCCGCTCTGCCAGCGTGGCGAGCTCCGCGCCACGGCCGCCAGAGGAGGTACTTGGTGGTGATCACGTCTCCTACCCGTTCCTCGCCGGCGGCGAGCGCGGTCACCACGAGGTCAGCCGCGCGGAGCAGCAGTACACCACGCCGGATGAGATCCTCGTACGCGTAGACGAGCGCGGACGCGGAACGTCGCCGTCGCCACCCCTCGCCCGCACCAGCGCGGAGGGCACGGGCACGTCGCCGCGCATGTCGGCCGGTCCTCCCGACCACGGCGAGTACGCGAGTCACCGCGGCTCCGGCGTTGGCGCTGGCGAGCACGCCGACCCGCTGCAGCCGCGCCGCCACAAGCGCACGTGGAAGGATGTGGAGCACAGCGTTGCTCTCAGTGGCTTCTTCAACAGTCCGGCGAACAATAGCATGGCGGGAGTGGATCTTCCGTCTCCGTCACTCGTCCAGCGCCACGGCGAGGTGCCGCCGTCGAGGTATCCACGGCCGCTCGGAGAGGCCACACCCAGCTTTGTGGAGCACCATGAGCCCATCGGCCGAGAGTAGCGGGGACGGCCACGACACGCACGCGCGCGTGTGTTGTGGTGGTGCTGTGGCGGTGGGCGAGGCTGCGTGCCTGCTTATGAGTCACACTGGGCACTGCACACTCTACCAGAGACTGTAGAAGACAGTGTTGAAGGTGTACTGGAGAGGAGAAAGAGAGAGATGCGCGAACAGATGTGAAGCGCAGTGCGGGGAGAAGGGAGGGAGAGAGGAAGGAGGAGGGGGAGGGGGATGGTCAGAGCAGCGAACGTGTGGGGCAGACTACGTTTGGCGTGCTGCCATCGTCGTGTTTCTTTTGCGTTTGGCGTCTGACGGAGGTGTGTTGCAGACCGCACCGCATCTGTACTGAGAGTGCATCAGTGGAGGAGGAGGATGTCGTTGTTATCTGTCTCTCTCTTTCTCTGCGCTTCTGTTCATCACTGTGACGGTGTACATACTCGTCCCCTCCACCTCTCTCTCTACCGCCCTTCGTCCCTTCTCCACCGTCAGCTCGCCTCTGTTCAGGTCGCGGTCTCATTTCCCTTTGCTCACTTGTTGCGTTCACGTGTATGTCCTGCTCTCTCTCTCTCTCTCACTTCGCCTTTGTTCTGCTCTCTGTATGTGTGTCAGTTCTCCTTCTGCTCCGCTCGCTCTCTCTCTCCATCTCCTCGTCACCTGTACAGTCACGTGCTCCGAGTGGTTCTCGTGTCCGCATCATTGATGGCACACTCATTTCTCTCTCCTTTACAGACACAAACACATGCACACCTCCCCTTCTCTCCCTCTTCCTGCTGCCATCACCATCTCCATCACAAGCGCATGGATGAGAGAGAGTATCACCCACAGTGTTCTTTTGCTCTCTCTTCTTGTGTGCTGTGTTTTTGTTTTTGTGTGTGTGTGTTGTTGTTGTCTGTGCGGTACTAGAGCAGCAGACAACCGTCAGTTCCCCACCCCCCTCGTTTCTCTCTCTCTCTCTTCCCCTCTTCTTCCTCGTCGGTTGACGACTTCACATTCGTTCGGTGATTTTATGTGTGTGTGTTGTCTTGTGTGAGAGAGTTTGCGGGTACTTTGATCAGAGAGTAGCAGGCACTGGTCCAACCTTCGTCGCATCTTCCTTCCACCACAAACCAGCCTCTCTCTCTCTCTGTGTTCCTCCACCCCTTCACCCTCTTTTCTCTCTCTCTCTCTCTGTATCACCTCCGCCTCATGCTAAGTGTCTCACCGTCATTTTGTGTTCTTTTGCTCTTTCGAATTAAGTGATACCCGTGTAGTGCGGAGCGTCGTCCACGTTGACGGAGCGACGCGACGCAGACCCTACTTTCTCTCCCTGTTTGTGTGTAAGTGTGTGCCTGTATGTGTGTGCTTTCTGATCTTCTCTCTCTCACTCTTCTCTCTGCGATCTACTCCTTCAGTTGTAACGGACCCGCGCCTCCTTCACTTCCTCTTGTGCTTTGTTGTGTGTGTGTGTGTCTGTCTGTGTGTGTGTTTTTTTTTTTTTTTCGTTTGTTCTCGTCGACCGCCTGTTCTTTCTTCTCTCTCTCCGTGTGTGTTTCTGTTTCCGTTTGTCTGTGTGTCTCCCTTCCTGGTGAACTCTCTCTCTTTCTCTGTTGCTTTCGCTCTATGTCTGTGCTCGAGTGTGTCCAAGTGTGTCCAAGTGTGTCAGTGCTGTTCTGCGTTTTGCCTCTGCGGATGCAGCCGCTGCTGCTACTGCTGCTGCTTCTCTCCACCTGCTGTAGCGTTGGTCTGCTCTGTTCCTTCCCTTCCCCATCTCTCTCTCTCCCGGACACCTTCTCAGTCACTTCTTTTTTTTTGTTGTTGTTTGCTCTACTCAGAGGTGTTCCAGTGTGCCCGTTGTGCAGCGCGCGCAACTCACCTTGCATCCTCGGAGTGCGTCACACCGGCACAGACGCAGACACAGTACTGCTTGTGGACTGATGCTCATGCAGACCTTCGCGTGGCACCTACCATCGACTTGGTCGGTGGGTGTGTCCACAGAGGTAGGGTGGAGAGGGGGGGGGAAGGGAGAGAGGCAGGAGGAAAATGTTGTGGCGAAGTAGAGCCACGGTATGAGCCGAGGGTGGCGACAACAACGTGGACGCAGTCTCATCGCGACACGTATGTATGTGCGTCTGTGTGTGTGTGTCTGTGTTTTGTTGGTTTTTGAAGGAGTGGCACGTACTCTGGGCAGCTGTGTGTGCGCACACCGCCCACCTCTCACACTATCTGTCTCTGCGCTTTCTCGTTGTTTTTTTTTTTGTTGTTGTGTGGATGACAGTGTTGTTGTTGTTGTTGTGGAGGGTCACTACGCCGTGCCTCATCTTTTTTTTTTTTTCGGCTTCCAACTCTGTGCTCTTCCCCCTCTCTCTCTCTGTGCCTGTCTGCCTCTCTCCCCGCCGTCCACCACACCCCAGCCTGTGTTCGCATCCACCTTCTCCCTCTCTCTCTCTTTCATCCTCCGCATGCGAGGGTGAAGGCGGTGTTGCGGGAGAGGTGAGGAGGGAGGGGAGGAGAGGAGGAGGTCGGTCTCCTCCTCTCTCTCTCTAAACTCATCTTCGTCGCTGCATACGTGGGCTATCACCACCAGCGAGAGGAGTGCGGCGCATCACTTCACACAAATGTAGCGCTCCGCCGCAAGACACCATCCGAATGTATGAGAGAGAACAGGCCAACTCTCCGTCGTGCCTCCCTCGCCTCCACTTCTCTTCTTCCCCTGTTATTCCGCCTCTGCATAGCACATGAGAGAGGTCTGCGTCGGTGGCGGCCGCGTGGTTGTCTGGTAGACAGAGTGGAAGGATACGCAACGGCACGCGTTGCACCGTCTCCATCGGTAGCTCTCTCGGCTCGGTGCGAGCGGCGGAGGGGGATGCACACACGTCGGTTGTGCTCCTCTACAGCGCAAGTGTGTGTGTGCGTGTCACTCCGTGGAGCATCTTTCTCATCTCTTCTCCCTCCCCCCGCACACTGCCTGGTGTAGCACGGATCACTGCGTGCTGTGCCACACACCCGTCATGGAGCCCATCGTGTCTCTGCATATTGCGTCCTCTCTCCCTCTTTCTCCTGCACATGAAACCTCTCGTGGACAGAGCGCTCACCCCCGCCCTGCGTGCACATCAGCGACATACACATACACACAGTATCTCTTTTTTATTCTCCCTCGCAGGTATGGCGTATCACCAGAAGCGGCTGGATGCGTACCGGCAGCTGATCGCCGAGGGGAAGCCGTTCCGCTGCGCCACGTGCCCGTACTGCAACGGCACCCGCGACGCCACCGTGCAGCACATCCACCCCAGCACGAAGCCCGCCACGCCGTCGGCCTTCTGGGAGGATGTGCTCGTGCGCAAGTACGCCGCCGTTCAGTCACACGCAGCACGCGCGAACATGACGACGAACACAACTGACGCGGCAGGCGGCTCGCGCATGTGCGTCGTTGGTCCCATGGTGGACCAGAGCGAGCTGCCCTTTCGCATGCTGTGCCGGCAGTACGGCGCGGCGCTGGCCTACACGCCGATGCTGCACGCCAAGAGCTTCGCCGAGGGTGCCGTGTACCGCGCACACTTCTTGACAACATCGCCGCCGGCGGAGGTGGCAGCTGCGATGGTGGCGTCGGCTGCGCACACATCGACGCAGAAGACTGGGGGAGACCTCGCGGATGGCGGCGGCCTCGACGGCGGGTCAGGTGCGGGGGAGGGCGAAGCCAACGCCGTGGCGGACGCGGCTCTGGTGGACCGTCCCTGCATCGTGCAGTTCTGCGGCCACGACGCGGACACGGTCCTGCGAGCCGCTCGATTTGCTGTTCTCGGCGAGCAGGCGGCGAAGCTTCCAGACCGAGGTGGCGACAGCAGCACCCCTGCTCCTGCTCCTGCTGCTGCTGCTGCTGGTGGTGATGCGGAGTACCCGGTGCACGTCCGTGTTGGCGGTGCGGGGTGCGAGACGGAGCACCGGCTGTACCAGTGCGATGCCGTGGACCTCAACCTCGGGTGTCCGCAGGGCATTGCCCGCCGCGGCCACTACGGCTCCTTCCTCATGGAGGACTGGGACTTGGTCCACACCATCATCCACACCCTCCACGTGGAGCTGGAGGTGCCGGTGACGGTGAAGATCCGCGTCTTTGACCACCCCGGCCACACCGATGCCGACGGCCCCTCCACACACCGTGGCGGGAGGGCAGGGGACGAGGAGGAGGAGGACGCCGCTGCCGCTGTGGCAGCTGCAGCCGACGAGGAGGCGGGATGGGAGCAGCGTAAGGAGGACTTCGATGAGGCCCTCACGGTGCTCTACGCGTGCATGATCCGCGATGCCGGGGCGCAGGTGCTGTGCATCCACGGCCGCACGCGGGAGATGAAGGGGCAGCAGACGGGGCTGGCGAACATGGATCTCATCCGCCGCGTGCGGGAAGCGCTCGGTGGCAGCATCCCGGTCATCTCCAACGGCAACGTGCGCACCTTCGACGACGTCGTGAGGCACTTGGCAGACACGCGGTGTGAGGGCCACATGTGCGCCGAGCCGCTGTTGTGGGACCCGAGGCTGTTCAGCCGCCCTGCACGCCCCGTCATGCCGGGCCGCACCCACGGCGCAGACAAGCTCACCCGGCTCGCGGCCCTGCACACGGCGCTCGTCTACATGCAGTGGGTGCGACGCTACCCTGTCGACATGGGCTTCGTCAAGGCGCACCTGTTCAAGATGTGCTTCCACAGCTACGAGCTGCACACCGGGTTCCGGGAGACGCTCGCACAGCTCAAGACGAGCGCCGCGACGCTGAAAGAGTTGGAGCGTGGGGACGCGTCGGAGGCGATGCAGTCGATGCAGGGACGTGTGGCGGCATCTTGCAGCAGCGGCGGTGGTGGTGGCTGCGCCGCTGTGGAGGACGAGGAGAGCGCTGCTGTGGCCGCGGCGACCGCGGCAGCGTCCGTGACTGCCTCTGCCTTTGCCCTGTACGTGGACGCCATCGAGGCGCACCTGCGCGCGCTGGTGGAGGCGGAGCGACGCTGCGTGGTGGAGGGAGAGCAACCCAAGGCGGCGCAGATGGAGAAGGCAAAGGCGAAGGAAACGGTGGTGGACGTGTGGGCGGAGGAAGGCGGCCTCGGCATTGACTTCTGAAAGCACACCGCATCTCCACTCACACCTGCATCTGCGCATCTCTCTCTCTCTGTGTCTTTGAGCTGTTTTGCTTTCTCTAATGACGTGTAAAGGCGACTCGCCAGTCTTCCACTTCTGTGGTTCTCTCGACGTAAAGACACGCGCAGGCGGCGCGTGGATCCTCTCCCATCCCCCTCCCTTCCTCCGACACACACATGAACACACACTGGGGTACGGCGGCACTCTCACGCCTCCTCTGCGAGCGCGTCTCCGTATCGGAAACACCTCTCTCTCTCCTCTCGTCTTTCACCGCGTGAAAGCGACAGAGGTGTGTCCCACTGACCAACTGCACTCGCACACACACACTCTCTCTCACTCGCTCTCACCCTTCCCTTTCAACTCTCCTACCACTTGCACTCTCCACGACAACATGCACACACACAAACACACGCCTGCCTGCTCGTGTTCAGCAAGATCGTGCACTCTCGCAGAACACCTTGTCGAGTGAACACCCTCCCCCCTCCTTCTCCTCCTTCTCCTTCGGCAACGATTGACAAGGACGAGGTGAAGACACCGTTGTGTCTCACACACACATCATTCTCCGTCTCTTCCTCTCTTCCTCTCATCTTCCTATTGCTGTCTGCACAGTCTCCTTCCTTGCCTCTCTTTCTTCTGTTTCTCTTTCATAGCTGCTCTGGTGTGCTTCTCTCTTTCTCTGTGTGTGTGCGTGTCCCCGTTGCCTTCCTACTCTCCACTTCTGCGTCCGACGTCTCCTCCGGGGCTGCTGGCGTCTCCGCCCCCTCCTTCTCTCACGGCAGTGGTGCGTGTGTCCTCTCGGCTACGAGGACACGGCAGCGGTGCGGATAGCAAGACGGAGGGGGTGCGCACACTCGCATTCACTCTGCCCGATCTCATTCGCGGCGTTGTGGATTGCTGCTGCGTCGCCTCCGCTGCAGGAACCGTGGTGTCTGCACGAGCAACGTAGTGCTGACCGCCGGCACCTCACCACATACCCGTCGTCGCCGCGCCGTGTCAGCGTCCACACCCATTTCCTTTCTTTCTTCCTTTCCTCATCTTCTCTGAGGTGTGTGTGTGTGTGTGTGTGTTTGTGTGTGTGTGAGGCACAAGAAGAAGGATGCGGCCAGAGATGGCCCCGACAGCCTCGTCGCGCCGCACGCCACGGCGCTTCATGTACGTCGGGGCTGCCGTCCTCGCCGCCTTCCTCCTCTCGCTTGTCGTCGTCACAGCGACGGATGGGGCGGATGCGGGTGGTGAGGCAGCGGCCCAGCGTGGGCCGACACCGCTGGAAGCGGAGCCCGGCAGTCAGACATCCGCGCTCAACGCACTCTGGTGGCGCAGCCAGGAGGAGCAGGACACTTTCATCCACGCGTTCTTCGGGAGGTCGCTCGTCGCGGCGAACATCGGCGGCGCCGCCGGCTCAGCGTCAGCTCCCGCTGCTGCGGCAGCGCCGGTGCGCGGCGATACGCAGCTCCCTGAACCTCGTCCGCAGGACGGCGCACCGGCAGAGTCCACTCGCCAGTCAGTGCTCTTCGACAGGCGTGCCATCCCCCGGCTGCACATGATGTACACAATGTCAAGGGAGGAGGCCCGCAAGTCCCTTGCAGAAAATGCGGCGCTGGCAACGGCGTCGCCGACAGAGGCGGAGACGGAGGCGACGCACCGGCAACACACACTTCTGGAGGCGGCAGCGCGGACGTCACCCATCGCGTCCCTGCGCACACGCCTTGTTGCCGGTGCAGGGCCGGGACGAGGTGGTCGGCCGCCACTGAGCGGCACCCTCGCGCAGAGCCCAGCGACTCGAGAGGCCGCACCGCGTCCGCCGCTTCGCGCTCGCTCGGTGGCCGCCGCCGCCACCGCCGCGGGGCAGCCAAGCGCGTCAACGTCTGAGAAGCTCATTTGGTGGAACTTTGAAGAGAGCGACGACGGCGAAGGCGACATCGACGGCGACGGCACGCTGCCGCCACGGAAGGGGAACTACCTGGACGAGACTGTGATCGACGTCTCCAGCATGGACAGGATGCTCCTTCCCATCCAGATGGTGGGCAGCGGCACCACTGTGGTGCAGATCCACGTCAGTGCTGGAAACACCATCAACACCGTCGTGCAGCTGAAGGACCACCGCTACGACAAAGACGTCGAGAGAGACAACTGCCAAGGCATGTATCTTCGCGTCGAGGTGCGCAACCATTACCGGATCCCCACCGACGCGCCGCACGGGACAGCGCAGGCGCACGCCTACATCGACCGTGACGTGTGGGCCGGGGCTGCCGCTGCGGCCCGCGTCGTCGACGGCAGCGACGCGAACGAGGACCCCGACATCTCCTCCGGGGATGGGGCGAGCAGCTGGTCTAACTTCTGGGATTCCTTCGCGCAATTGTTTGACAACAGTGCTCTGTGCAAGGTGCTGCCGAGTGTGTCGATGCGTGTGAACCAGGTGCCGGCCTCCGAGCCCTTCTACGTGATCCTTCGCTCCACCGTGGCGCCGTATGTCGCCGGTCGCGCGCAGAAGAACATCAGCGAGTCGGCCTACCGCTGTCAGCTTGAGCTCTTCGTCGAGCAGGAGGAGGCGGTGAGGCTAGGGCGACTGCAGCTCGTCTTCTCCTTCATCCTACCACTGCTGGTGTTGCTGCTGCCGCTGCCCTTCACGATGTGGCGGGCCGATCTCGTGCAGCAGTACATGATGGACTCCGACTTCGCGGAGTGGGTGTGGATGCCGCCGCTGCTGGCGCGCAAGAAGATGGTGGAGGGGCTGAGGGCGGCTATGGAATGGGTGGTGAGTCTGCGCGCGGCGTATCAGCAGCGTGTCCTGCGTCAGCAACTCCTGCGGCAGGAGCAGGCGCACCCACCGGCGTCGCCGGAGACGGTGCCCACACAGCCCTCGCCGCCGCCACCACCACAGGGCACAGGCGTACAGCACTTCGACTGGAGAACTCTGGCGACTGCAGCGCTGGCCGCCGCGCCGGCCGCCGCGGAAGCACGCGAGCACGCGGCGCCGACTGCCGCACAGACGCCGGTGCGTCGGCAGTTCCGCGAGGAGGAGACAGGGGCGAGTCTGAGCTGCAGCAGCAGCAGCGCCTCCAGCAAGTCATCCCAACCGTCTACCGCGTCGGATGCTGATGAGCCCCAGGACGGTGTAGAGCACCCGCACCACCACCACCGCCGCCGCCACCGGTGCCATCTGCGCAGCGGCCGCGAGTGTGGTGGCGGTTGCGGCGGCAGCGTCGGCGCCGTGTCGCCGCCGCAGTCGCGCTGCTCTCGCGACGACATCGCAGAGGACACCGGTCGCCGCTCCTTCACCACTGGCCACGCGGACAGCACGCACTGTCGCCGTCATCGACACACGCGTGGGCAACGACCCCGTCGAGAGGCGGCGGCAGCGACCGTGTCGGTGCACGTGCCACCGCAGGCTGAAGAGGGCGACCACACGCATCAGCTGGCGACGAGCGACGCCGGCGCGCGCGGGGGGCACTGCGACGGGCACGATCTGCTCTTTGGTGTCGAGGAGGCGGCGCGCGCAGCGCGTCTGCCGGCCGGCGCGGCTGATGAATCTCTCCGAGCCTCCTCACGGCCGCCGCGCGAGGATTTGGAGACGCAGGCAGCGGCGGGCGAGAAGAGTGCAGGTGGCCCGGCTCCCATCGCCGCCGGCGGTGCCGTGCTCTGCGACGCCACGACGTCAGCAGGCACGGCCCCCGCTGTATCGGTGGCAGCGGAGGCAACGACGAAGCGGGCGGCGGCGGCGGCGGCGGCGGCGGAGGCCGAGGAGCCGGAGGAGGAGCCCTTCTGCCGCATCTGTCGCGAGGGGAGCGACGTGGCACCGCTCATCACGCCGTGCGCGTGCACCGGCTCCGTTCGCTTCGTCCACGCCGCGTGCCTCGACCGGTGGCGGATCGAGAGCGCGAAGCGCAACTTGGCGAACGTCAACCACTGCGAGATCTGCAAGGAGCCCTTCCGGGTGAACATCCAACGTGCGACGCTTTTGTGGGAGAGCTCGCAGCACATCCTCAGCGCTGTGTGCCTCTTCCTCACGTGCTTCGCCATGGTTGTGGTGACGACGACGCTGACGCATGTGGTGCTGGGGGAGATGTCCTGCCTGGCGAGTTATCACCAGGTTGCGTACAGCACCATGTTCCGCTTCGAAGGGCTGTCGCTGACCTTCTTTGTGTACTGCCTCGCCGTGCTGCTCGTGCTCTTCGCAAATCTGATTGTGTACAGCTGGTTCCGCGACCGCGCTGATGTCGCGGAGTACATCGAGGAGATGCACATCATTCCACCCTTCTACACCCGGCGCAACGTGCTGCTCATTGTGGTCGTGTGTGTCGTGCTGCTTGCCCAGGTGCATGCGTCCGGGTACTTGCTCAAGTACTTCCTCTACCACACAAGCCGCCTTGTGTGGAACTGGGAGACCTCGCCGCTCATGGGCGGCGTGCTCTTCGCCCTCTTCACCTCGTTCTCCATCAGCTTCTGCAGCTGGGGGCGACACGTGTACACGAACAGCATCATGGACCACGGCAATGCACGGGCGACGGACGTCGTCGTAGAGGCTGGCAGCGGCACGGAGAGCGCGTCTCCTCCTCCTCCACCAGCACTGGGAGCGACACCAGCAGCGGCGGGGGCAGCAGCGGCCACGGTAGAGGAGACGCATGGACGTAGTGCGTTGCCGTTGTCTCCGTCGCAGTCTGTCACTGTTCACGGCGGGGACCCGAGTGCGCCGGCCGTGGGGCAGGCAACTGCACCTGCTGCTGTGTCTGC
The DNA here is from genome assembly GCA_019188245.1 of Novymonas esmeraldas. NCBI lineage: Eukaryota > Euglenozoa > Kinetoplastea > Trypanosomatida > Trypanosomatidae > Novymonas > Novymonas esmeraldas. Next base: position 24,008 of record JAECZO010000094.1, read on the forward strand.
TGCGCAGCTCTCACCTGCCGCCACAAGCGCCGCCTTGACTTCGCCGGACGCCGCAGCCGCGCCCCCCACCGGCGACGATGTGCACTTCAACCACCCCTTCGCAGTTCCACCGGAGCAGCGTGTCATTCGTGCCTTCGAGTACTGCCCACCGCGTAGGAAGCTGCCCAAGTGGTAGGAGAGGCCCAAACTCGTGTCATCGTGATGCGTACACACAAGATGCATGTGTGTCTGTGTGTATGTGTGTGTGTGTGTGGCAGGATTGACTTGTGCACTTCCACACTGAGCGATCCCTTCTTCTCTTTCTTGTTTGGTTTAACCGTGCGCGACAAAAAAAAAAAAAAGAGAGAGAGAGAGGAAGAGGTGTATCACGTCTGTAGCCCAGCTGCTGGCACGCGGTGCGAGACAAGCGCCGTCTCCTTCAAGAGCAGAGTGGCACCTCCCCCCCTTTTCCACTCTGCGGCTGCCTTTTTCTCTATCTCATCTGCAGATTTGTGTGTTTGTGTGTGTGTCTTCACCTGCCGTTCTTCTTTGCTTGCTCTACTTCCTCTCTTCACTCGCATGTACGTCCATCTGTGTGTGTGTGTGTGTGTGAACGTGTGTACGTGCGCTGTTGATCTCCGCTTGAGTATGTGACCGGTAGAAGTGTTGTTTCGTTTTCGTGTGTTTGTTTGTTGTGCACTGTATGTTGCCTCCTTTTCCCCCATCTGTCTCTCTCTTTTTTTTTTTTTTCGATTTCATGCTGAGATCTGTGTGTCTGTGTTGTGTGCTTGTATCTGGACGAGCGCGTGTTAGTGTGTGTGTGTCTGTGTGTTCGTTGCTGTCGTCGCGGCGTGTGAAAGGGTGGTGGTACTGCATCTTGTCGCCGTTTCCCTTCTGTTTTCTCTTTTTTTTTTCTGTCTTGGACTCTCTCTCTCTCCCCTGTCTCTGTCGCTGAGACACATCACTCGCGTATCTCTTTCGTTGCTGCGTCATCTTTTGCTGTTTAGTGAATCTCTCGGATGAGTCCCCCCTGTTCGTGGCGTGTGGTAGTTCTTCCATACATTCAAACACACACACAAACACAAAAGAAAGAAAACAAAGAATGAGAGAGACATACATGTACGTGTTCTTGAGCGTTTTTTTTCTTTTACTATCTCAGCGGTGTTGTGGTGTGTGGCAAAGAGAAGAGGAGAGAGAGAGAGAGAAGTAGTGTGAGTGCGGTGACAGCGAGCAGCAGGCGGAGAGGATAGCACGAAGTGCGACCGCTGTTCCATGAGCTTGTGGGGGTGACAGAGAACCTGAGCGAAAAAAAAAAGGGAGCCACGGGGAGGTTGGCCGTGATGTGGCAGCTGGTGGTGTGGAGGAGAGAGCGAGAGAGAGAGTGCACACTCCACCACAGAAGAGAGCGGTGGGGTGCCTCTCACGTCACTGTACTTCCACCTCATCTCCTTCGCTGATGTCTCTGTCCCTTTCTCTCTGTGACGGTCAGTGAGTGAACTGGTTTGTGCACTTGGGTATCCGTGTGTGAGTACCTCTGTACGTGTGAATGTGTGTGTGTGCTGGTGCAACTGCTTCTTCTCTTGGTTGCTGTTTTGAATGTGTCTAGTGCGTGCTGTGCACCTCCTCGCTGTGTATTTGTGTCTCTCTATGTCTCTCTATGTCTCTCTCTGGCCGCGTTTTTTTTTTTTTTGCCGAAAGTGTTGCCGTTGTTACGTCGGATTGTTTTTTTTTTTCTGTTTGTGTGCACATACACACATACACGTACACACACATGTCTGTGCTGTTGCGGTTGCACTCTTCATCGATCGCCTTTCCTCCTTCAGCTCTCTTCCACTCAAAAAAAAAAAAAAAAAAAAAAAACGAAAAAAAAACATCAACAGCAGCACGTGAACAGCTCGGTGTATTCAAGACTCGACACGAGTGCGTTTCCGGTGGAGACATCACGTAGCTCGTGGCGATTCTGTACTGCTCACTGTGGCAGTACGAGCGCCAGAGAGTGTCTGGAGGTGTCGTACAGCGCAACTCATCATTCACACCCTCTCTCTCGTCTTGCCACTGAGGAGGACGAGGAGGAGGAGGGGGAGGAGATGAGGACTTTAGAGAGCAGCAGCGAACTGACACGTGCAGAGAAGGGGGGTGCGTGGTGGTGGAGAGAGGGGTAGTCGTATGTGATGTGGACTAGCGGAGTAGGCGTGAGTCGATGCGGACACGTGTGCTCCGACTCCCCCCCCCCCCATCCCCCCTCACCAACACGCATCTGCACGCGCACTCCTCACTGAGTTTCCAGGTGCACCCATGTCTCCTTCCCGAACCTCTCACCTCTCGCCTCCTCTTGTCTTTCTCCTTCATCCCCCACACACTCACACACTCACACACACACAAATGCGTTTGTACCTCCGCGCTTCTCATGTTGTGGTGTGCAGCTGAGCGAGGGATTCACTGACTCGAGATAGAGCAGTGGACGTCTCTCTTCTCCAGCTATACACAGAACACTCCTGCGACCCACACCTCTGTACATCCTCCTTCTCTTTCCCTGCCTGCTGCTGTGGCACGTCCTGGATTGGAGTCTCGCGGAGTGAATCAAAAAAAAGAAAAAAAAAGTAAAAAAAAGTGCGCGGCTGAGCGAGAGAACGCGATCGACCCAACAAGCTTCACCACCTCTGCATCTCTCTCTGTCCCCGCCGTTGTTGTTCTTCTTCTCTCTTCCTTCTCTCCGTTTTTTTTTTCTTTTTTTTTTTTCTTTGGCTCGTGTATCTGCATTTTGTTTGTTTTTTTGTTTGTGTTTGTTTTGATTTCCTCTCCACTGTTCCCCACCTTTTCCACCATCATCACCATCTTGTCGTGTCGTTTTTTCTCTGCTCCTTCTTTTTTTTTTTTTCTACAGGTGTCGATTGAGTCTCTCTTTTGTTTCTCTTTCTTCAGTGCGTGTCTGCGTTGCTCCTCCTTTTTTTTTTTTTTGTTTCTGTCTTGCGTGGTGGCTCTTTTCTCCCTCCATCACCTGCTGCACACACACACACACACACATTGTCTCTCTCACGCTCCCTCTCTGTGTGTCTGCCCGCGGTCTCCTTCACATCTTTTCTTCTGAACCTGCTTATCTCCCCCTCTTTCTCTCTCTGGTGTTGGTGTTTACGATTCAAGAGGCCGCAATAGCGCACCGTGTGGACGAGAAGCGGTAGTGAGAGCGCGCCAGTGTGCGAGTGTTTGTGTTTTTGTGTGTGTGTTTGTATCTGTAGCTTCTTTTGTTTCCTTCTCCCCTCCCCTCTCTCCCCCCACCCGGCCAGCCCGCCTGTCCTCGCCTCACTTCGTTCGTTTACTTCAACCCTTCCTCTCTGTGTGTCTCTCTCTCTCTCCTCCTTGCGTGCTTTGGTGGGTTCATACACGGTGCAGGGCGGTGCTCCTGACTCGTGCGCTGGGCTCCCTTCCCTTCCCCCCCCCCTCCCCTCCACGTATCTTTCTGTGTCTACGAGACTGCGCCTCTGCTCAGTCTCTCTTCCCTCCCCCTCCCCCCGCCAAAACACGCATACACACACCGAAGACCTCCTCTTTTTTTTTTTCTCCTCCCTTCCGTTCTCCCCCTCTCATCAAACAAGCACACACTCTCTCTGTGTACCCCCTCCCCTTCACTGACTGTCATCATTGTCACCCTTCATCATCATCGTCACTGTTGACGTCAGCGTCTTCCTATTCCCCCCCCCCTCTTCCTCTCCTTGTCTCTCTCTTTCTCTCTCTGTGTGTATCATTGAGAGAATTGTCCCAACGGTGAGTGAGAGAGTGTGAGAGAGAGAGGTTAGCGCTCGCTCTGCGCGTAGGTGTGTAGTGCTGCCTTCACCCTCCCCCTCACTCCCCCCATCCCTCTCAACGCAAATGGACCACGACGAGTTGGCCGTCACGGGGAACGCATCCCCGTGGGACGGCGACGGACTGCCGGTCTTCCTTGGATCTCCCGCCGCCCTACACGCGCGACTGCCCCCGATAACACCAGCCGGCACTGACGCCAGCCCATCGGCGGCCGACGCGCCTGCGCACGACGGGGAACACCCTATAGAGGGGCCACCCGCCCCTCAGCGGCGCCTGCAGCCGCAGAGCTCCAGGGATGCGCTGCAGGAAGCGATGGATAGCAAGAAGCAGCGCCGTCTTCAAATGGTGGACGGCGGCGGCGGCATGGTCGGCTACCGCCACGCCACGCGGCAGCGCAAGGACTCTGTGTACACAGGACTAGCGCCGTCCTCGCGGTCCACGAAGAAGCAGCTCGCGGCAGCCGATGCGCGTCTGTGCAAGCGGCCCAGCGCCTCCACCACCACCACCACCGGCGCCAACTACGCCAACCAGCAGCAGCACAACAGCAACCCCACCACACACGGCCGCGACACCGCCTCCGGCGCAGCACCACGGAAGGTGCGCAGCGACAACTCCACCTCGTCGCCGACGTACAAAGACGGCCGGCAGCATGGCGTGATGGACACCCCCGCCGACGACGCCACCCCGCGCTCGCAGAACTCCTCCTCCGCAGTGCTTCTCCAAACGCCGGACACCATGCAGGCCTTCTCGCCTCATAAACTGGGCCGACGTGACACCAGCGGCGGCAGCGCCGACTCGCGCGACCGCAGCACCGACGCCGCGTCTCCGACGAGGCTGGCAGAGCTGAAGCCGTCGTCCCGGGGGCAGCAGTCACAGCAGCGGCGGGGAAGCAAGTCCGCCTCGGCGCTTGGCCTCCGGCCGGCGCGTCTGAGCACGGCGCGGCCGGCCGGCGAGGAGAGCAGCACCAACCCTCCGCGACTGCGCGGCGTCGCGTCCTTCCGTCGCCAGCCGGGAAGTCGTCTGAACTCCGCCAAGGTCGACAGCGGCGGCGACGGTGTGGTGTACGCGGACGACGTCCCCGAGGACGGCGAGCGGCACCGACCCATCCGGCGGCTGAGCTCGTCACGGAACTTGCCCGTCATCTGGATGCGGCCGCCACCGCCCACAAAGAAGCCGAGGTCCGCACGCAAGCGCTCCGCTAAGGCGACGCCAAAGCCCCTCCGCGCACCGTCTGGCCGACCGGCTGCGATGCACGTGCGCGTGCCCGCCTCCCCGCGACGCCCCTCCTCCTCCAAGACGCCGCACAAGAGGCAGGCCACGGCCCGCCGCCGCTCCACACCCGGCGCCGCGTCCCCGAAGACTGCCGCCGCCGCCGCCGCCGCGCGAGCGGCAGCCGAAAGAAAGAGGGAGGAGGAGGAGGAGAGGAGGCGGACAAGAGCAGCACTGGAGGCCGGGCAGGACCGTGACACTCCTCCGCCTCTTCACGCACACACCGACCAACTGCCCGCACTGGCGGCTCCGTTTGCGCCGCTGTCACCACCGTCGCACCGCACCCCGCCGAGCGGACCTCCGCCAACGCTGGACGAGGTGCTGCAGCGCCACCGCGCCGATGCGACAGCGGCGCAGCACGCACAGCAACGCGCCACCTACACGTACGACAACGAGGCACGCACTGCGCCGCCGGTGCCGCTGCCAGCGGTGGCGGGACGACGCAACTCCACCTCGCTGTCGCACCCGTACAACGTACCCGCGCGGCACGCACAGGGACTGGCGTCGCGCGAGCAGCAGATCATTGAGCAGTGGAACCGACACGGCTTGCCGTACGATGCGGAGGGTGCGCTGTACCCAGGAGGGTCCAGCGCGGCGGACTACAAGGGCGACAGGGGCGGCGGCGGCGGTGGCGAGGAGGGCTACGGCGCAGTTGCGGCTCTTCCGCGAACCTCGCAGCTGGACCACGGACGGACACCGCGCAGCTGGCGTGCTCCGCCGCCGCCGCATGAACGCAATGTCGTGGTCGAGTCGCTGGGGCCGTTGCTCGACGGGCCGGCAAGTCCGATGCTGCCCCATCTGCGTCACCCGTCGACACACCACCGCCACCACCTGCAACAGCGGCCCGGCGGGGACCTCTTCCGCAGTCGTCAGCGGCGAGAGATCAAGTGTGGCGCGGTCGTCGCCGCGGTGAAGCGTGTCGGCGGCGCCTCGTCACAGCGCTTGCGTCAACACGTCCAGGCCTCCCGCTACGCCAGCGGAGGTCGGGGGAGCGACGAGTACGCGGACGTGGTGCTGTCCGACCCTGGCGAGGAAGAGGAAGACGAGGAGGAGGAGGAAGGAGAGTGGGTCGCTGCGTCGGCGGGGCACAACTACCCTGTAGTCGGGGACGCGCGAACGGGTGCCGCACACGCCAAGGCGCTGCCACGTAAGCGTCCTCAGCGCAAGAAGCAGGCGATGCAGAGAGCGCGGCTCTATCCCCAGTTTGCACCCTACATGGCCGGCGCGTCGCCGGCGGGTCACAAGAATGGTGGGCGAGGCCGCGGTGCGGCGGTGCATGCGCAGAAGAATGCGCGACAAGGCCGCCATCAGCAGCGCGGCCAGGGCAACGGTGCCCATCACTTGGCTCCCATCGACTATGCAAGTCTGGCCGCGGCGAAGGACCCGCTGGACTACTTGCTGGGCCGACATGGGTTCTGGGGAGAGGCAACAACGAGATGCTGATGCAGCACAACACACACTGTATGTGTGTGTGTCTCGGTTTGTGTGTGTGTGTGTGTTTGTAGAGGTGTGCTCTCTTGTGTAGATGTGTGTGTTTCCTTGTGTGTATCTTGGCGTCTGATTGATGGTCACTGCACCGACGCTCCTCCTCCCCCTCCTCCTACCCCTCCCACCCTTTTGTACACTTGTTCCATCACTCCTCCCTACCTGGCCCGCCACCGCCACCGCCACCGCCACCCAAACATCCGTCGCCTCCGTCGATGGAAGAGGGAGAATTGTGTGGGAGCGAGTCTGTGTTGTGGGAACGTGAAACAACGATGCTCCAGACATGTCCACTCATTCCAACACGTAGACAGATGAGTGGAGAGGTGTCGGCGAGCACATACACAATCACATGCGCAGACAGGCAGGGAGGGATCCATGTTAGAGCTTCTCTGATTTCATTGACATCGAAAGAGATGCTGCTTTTTTTTTTTTTCTACAACATGTGTGTCTTCTCTTTTTGTCTGCATCTTTGCTATCTTTGTACACCTCTCGCTGTGTGTTTGTGTGTGTCTCTCTCTTTCTCTCTGGGTGTATCTCCTGCTTTTTTTTTTTTTTTTTGCTCTCTCGGTGTTGTGCTGTCATTCACTTCCTTCTGCTCTCTCCGTCTTCCTTCTTCATGTACATCGTATGAAGTTACCCTTCTACCATTACTGGTCTACATTGCTACTGCTGCTGCTGCTTTGTCTCTCTCTCTCTTCAAATCTCCCTCTTGGGGCTTTCGACTCTGCGACCGGTGTGTGCGCTTTCTCTCTCTCTTTGCTCTCGTACATCTTTCTCTCTCTCTCTGTCGCACATTCTTGGGCGATCTTCACATCCGCGTGCATGTTTGTATGTGTCTGCGTGTGTGCGTGCATATCTCTCCATCTCTCCACCTCTCTCTCTCTCTGTGTCTGTCTCTCTGTTGTCCCCTTACTGCCCCCGTCTGTCTGACTGCAGTCTCACTCCAGCGCCCCACTCTCTCCCGTGTTTTTTTTTTTTTTTTTTTTGTCTGTCCACGAGACGTCCTGGTACAGATGCCCGTGCTCTGCTCTGCTCCCTTCTCTTTTCTTCCTCCCATGTCTCCTTCTTTTTTTTCTCTGTGTCGTACACCTCTGTCCGCCTTTCGTGTTGTGTTTTTACCTCTATTTGTTGGCTTGCTGTCCCCGTAGGTCGTTGCTGACGTCTCTCGTGTGTGTGTGTGTGTGTGTGTGTGTGTGTGTGTGTGTAGGTGCGGTTGGTGGATCTAGTGTAAATGGTGTGGGCGACCCGTCAAGGAACACCGCTCTTCTCCTCTGTCTCTCTCTATTGTGTGTGCGTGTGTGTCTGCGTCTACCCACGCTCTTGCTCCGCTCTCCTCCTCCTTCTTTCTTTCTTTCTTTCTTCTCTCTCTTCCTTTCTCGGTGTGCTGCGCTCATTGGCGGGTGATCTTCCGCTCTGGTGAATGATGGCATCTGTACCGACGGCAAGATCGCCTTCCCCTCCCCCCTCACCGGCCACGTCAGCGGCGGGTGCTCGATTGCAAGTGTCGTGTACGACACACACCCACACACATACGGACTCACACACGCACACGCACGTGCACTCCCTACACACATGAGTAGTCGAAGTGTGTGAAGGGGAGAGTAACCACTTTTGCGGCTGCTTTTCTTTTGGCTGCTCTTGCGATACCCGAGCTCCTCCACCTCCCTCCTCTCCGCTCTACCACCGCACTCCCTCTGGACTGCGTTTCTCACTCACTGCCGACCTCCCATTTCTTTTTTGCGTTCTTCGGTTCTCCGAGTCCGTTGTTGTTGTTGTTGTTTTGTGTGTTCACGTCACATACATCCTGGTGTGCATGTATATGTGTGTGAGTTCTCTTTCCTCTGTGTCGGTGCTCCTTTCGATGTTCCACTGTCCTCTCAGAGGGCGAGTAGCATTCATAGCTACCTTTACATATTTATGTATGTAGTTTGTGTGTGTGTCTCTGTGTGTGTGTCTGTGTCTGTGTGTCTGTTTCAACCTGTGGTGCTTGGATGTGACTCTCCCCTGCTTGTGTGTGTGTTTGTGTGTGCTCCTTCCCTCTCCCTCTGTCTCTCTCTCCCTTCCCCTTCACAGTGCGACGGAGGCCGGCTGCGTTTGGGGGCCTCATTTTCTTTTGTGTTCTTTTCTTTTCTTTTCTTCTGTTTTTTTCTTTGTTCTTTGATTTCAATGTTGCACCGGTAGAGAATGATGTTGTTTTTTTGTTTTCAGATTTGGTGTTGGAACGTCACGCGTAACAATCTTGTGAAAGCAAACGCAAACGCAAATGAAGAAGGAAAGAGAGTGAGTTCGTGGGTGAGTGCTGCAGCGAGTGAGGAGAGACAACGATGCAACACCGCGTCGTATCATGGCGCACTCTTCTGCATCCCGATCTCTCCCCCCAGAAAAGAAAAATACTGAACTCGGAGGAGGTTGCATCGCAGTTGCAGCAGCGCAGCGCCTCGCAACGCCTGCGCTCACGCCTTGTTCCAGCGCGCCACGCTTACATTCACACACACTGTTTCATGCAATGATCTCCACCACTTCACACTCTCACTCACACTCGCACACACACAAACACCCCCCCCCTCCCCCTTGTGTATTCCTTTGACTGCCTCTCTTTCTCTCACATTTACTCTGTGTTCTCTACTTTTCCTTTCACATCTCTGCTCACTACGCTGCTAAGCAGTCTGAGTCGAAGTCTCATCCCCCCCCCTTCCTTTGCATCCACCCACCCACCCCTCGCATCACCATGCAGATCTTCGTGAAGACGCTGACCGGCAAGACCATCGCCCTCGAGGTCGAGGCGAGCGACACGATCGAGAATGTGAAGGCGAAGATCCAGGACAAGGAGGGCATCCCGCCGGACCAGCAGCGCCTGATCTTCGCCGGCAAGCAGCTGGAGGAGGGCCGCACGCTCGCGGACTACAACATCCAGAAGGAGTCCACGCTGCACCTGGTGCTGCGCCTGCGCGGTGGCCTGATGGAGCCGACGCTGATCGCGCTGGCGAAGAAGTACAACTGGGAGAAGAAGGTGTGTCGCCGCTGCTACGCCCGCCTGCCGGTGCGCGCCACCAACTGCCGCAAGAAGGCGTGCGGTCACTGCTCCAACCTCCGCATGAAGAAGAAGCTCCGTTAAGGGATCAGGGAGGTCGCGCAGATGGCGATGTGGTCAGCTGCTTGATGTGTGCCCCACACACACACACACACACTTACTCACACACACACAGACGTACATCTCTCTCTCTCTGATGCTGTCGGCACAGCCGTTGCACACGGCACTCTGTCTCGCTTTCTCATTTCTCGCGCACATCAGCGTAATCGTGGAGACGAGAGGGTGTGAGTGAGAGGTCGATGGGTCGTGAGGAGATCAGATTGGAAGGGGGCAGAGGAAGTGCCTTTGTCTCTCTGTCTTTGTCTGTGTGTGTGTGTGTGTGTGTGTGTGTGGAGACGACGATGGCAGCAGCGTCAGCAGCGTTTCCCACTCATCTCATGACACTCGTGCACTACTTCTTTTTTTTTCTTTGCGCTTCGCTGCGCTCTCTCTTTTTGTTTTCTTCATTTCTCTTTGTGTCTGCGTGTGTATGTGTGCCGGTGGTATCAATGTGCAGCCGGCTATGTGTGTCTCTCGCTCTCCCTCTCTCTCCGCGCCCGCATCTGCATCTCTGTCACACACACACACAACAACACATTCGTGTTTATTTGTGTGTGTGTGTGTGAGTGTGTGTGTGCAGATGTTTGGGTGGTCGTCACCGGCACACAAAATGGAGGAGAAGAGGAGGAGAAGACACAGTGCACGCGGCCATCACACTCCCCTGCCCATGCATACAATGCACGACGTACAAAACAAACAAAAAAATGTGAAGGAAGCGGAGGACGACGCGCGAGTGCCTCCGAAACAGAAGTGGCCACGGCAGCGCGATACGCAGAAGCAGAGCGAGAGTACAGGGGAGGGGAGGGAGGGAGGGGGGGGTGAAGGTGCCCACGCTGGCACGTACACCCTCTGTGGCCGATCGAGGAGTTAAGGAGAGAAGTTCGTGCAGCGACAGGACCTGTCCTTCCTTCTTTCTCTCTCCCTCTCTCCACCCGTCTGCTGGTGTACATGTGTAGATATGTGTGTGTGTGTGTGTGTGTGTGTGTGTGTGTCGCTGAGGTGTGGACGTTCTCGCACTCTCTTGTCACACATACACGGACACACAATCACCACACACACACCCACTCCCTTCCTCCTCTACCCTCAGCCTTCAACAACTCCTGTCTCCTCTGTACACACACACACACACATACACACACACACACACACACACTGTGGCTGTCCCATCGTCGAGCAGGTTTGTGGCTCTGCAGCTGAAGCTCAGCTGCTCCGTCGCCCCACACACTCTCTCCCTCTCCGTCTATCTCCCACGTGCACGCGCTCGCCTGCGCAGCCAACCACTACATCCCATCGCAACACGTTCACCTCTGGTCCCTCACTTCAGTGAAGCGGGTGCACCGTCGGCGACGCCGACGCGGAGAAGTTGGGCTCAGAGCACGCGACGAAGGAGACTGCTCACAGTGCTTTCGACCATCTCCTCTCTACCCTGCGCATCTCTGTACAAACACACACACACACTCACACACACTCACACACGTGCGAGGGAGAGTGTAGTGTGAGGGTGGGGGGGGAGAAGAAGAAGGAGAAGGAGTGTGAGAGGGCCAAAGAGTCGCACACTTTTGTTTTGTTTGTCGGTTTGTTTCTCGTTGACTGCTCCGCACGTCTGTGTGTGTGTGTGTGCGTGTGTGTGTGTGTCTGTACTACTGTAGCCTGCTGTTGTTCTTGTTCTTGTTATTGCTCATTGCGCTCTTTGGTTTTTTTGAGCACATACGCACACACAAACACACTCTTTCTCCCTCTCTCGTACATCTCCTTCACTGTCATCATAATCTTGAGTGAAGGTCTGCTGTTGCTGGTGTGCGTGGGACATCTACGCCATCGCCGTGCTTCCCCTGTTCCACTGGTGGTGCGTGTGTGTGTGTGTGTGTGTGTGTGTGTGTGCTATTGCATCAGGCGGCCGCGTGCTTTAAACTCACTGCTTGCCTCTCTCTTTCTCTCTTTGCTTCTCTCCTGGGTGTGTGTGTGTGTGTTCACACTTGACGCAGGCGCAGCCGAGGTGGTGTGGCAGTAGTGGTAGACGAGGGCCTCCACCACAACCACCATCCTCTCCCCCCCCCCTCCCTGATCGCTGTGCAGCTGGTCTGTCTGCGTGTGTGTGTGATCGTGATTGTGTGTGTGTGCGTGTGTTTCTTCTTCTCCATTGCCTTCTACTCGTGATCTTACACACGTGTCTCTCTCTCTCTGTGCGTGTGCGCGTGTGTCTCTCTTTTTTTTTTTGCGTTTCTTCCTCTGCCGCGTGTGTGTCTTCTTCTTCTTCTGTTCTTCCTCTTCCCCCCCCCCACATCACTCACACTCTCTCTCTTCTTTTGCGTCTTGCTCCTCTCGTGTCCCGTCGCTGGCCGACTCTCTTTGTGCATCTGTGTGTGTGTGTGTGTGTGTGTGTTCACGGGAAGGTGCTCTGTGGGCTACTGCACCGACATCTGCTCTCTCTCTCCACCTCCTCCTCATCCCTCCACCGCACACACACACACATACGTGCACGCACCGTTGTTGTCACTCTTGTGTGTGTGTGTGTGTCTACGTGTCAGTCTTGTGCCTTCTTGCTCACATCGACGTTCATCCGGCCTTCCCTTCTCCCCCCTCCCCCCTTCTCCTCTCCTCCCCTCCCTAACCCCACTCCGCCACATACACACGCGAACGCTCCTTCTCCTCCTCCTCCCTGCTCGACTGTGTGGCACGTGCATCTCTGACGCTGTCGTGCAATTCTTTTTTTGTGTGTGTGTGTGTGTGCAGCGTCGGTGCTTCCGTAGACCCACCGCGTGCACACACAAACACACAAACACACAGATACATCCTCTTCCTCCATCGCTGTGCAGTGGAGGTGTGGTAAGGCACAGCTGGAGGCGACGACAGCGACGGAGGGGGCCGGCGGTGCGCGCGCTTGTGTCTGTCTGTCTGTCTGCCTGTGTGTGTGTGTGATCAGCAGCGGCACACAATAACAACAACAAAAAAAAAAACGCTTGCGACGCGATGAAGTCAGTGGCCTCCTCACTTCGCAGGTTCGGCGTGGCCGCGCGGGACACGCTCGGCTGCGCTAACAGCGGCGACGACGTCATCGCCGACGACGATGACGACAACTACACCGCCGACGCCGGCGACGGCGGCGCGGCGCGGCCGGCGGCCTTCGTGGAGGTGGACCTCCTGCGCCACGACTTGAACCGGCGACGTAAGTTCCCAGATAACTCTATCCGCACCGCCAAGTACACGCTCCTCACGGGTGTGCCGCTGAGCCTGCTCTACCAGTTCTACAAGATCTCCAACTTCTACTTCCTCCTGGTGATGATCATCACACTCGTGCCGGGGGCGAGTCCGATCAACCCCTTCAGCAGCATCGTCCCGCTGTGCATCGTGCTCGGGGCCGGCATCGTGAAGGACCTCTGGGAGGACTGGAAGCGGCGCAAGGCGGATCAACAGGCTAATGAGATGATCGTCTACGTCCTGCGCGCCAACACCTCGCCCGCCGATGCCGGTGGCCGCCACGCCGCCCGCAGCGGCCTGGACGCCGCCGCGCCGACCGGCGGTGGCGGCGGCAGCAGCGGCGGCAGCAGCAGCGGCACTCCGCTGGGGAAGCGAACCTCCGCCAGCGACAGCGACGGCGGCGGCGGCGGCGCACACGCAGCGGTGCGGAAGGGCGGAGGTGTGGGCTCCGCGGCAACAGGGGACTCTCTCGTGGTGGCCGCGGGCAACGAGGCTCAAGTCGGGCGGATGGACAGCGACAACCGGCGCACCTCGCTCAACACGCGCCGGCGGCGCGTCGTGCGCGTCGTCTCCCATCCAACCAGCCCGAAGGACGGCGTGGCTGCCGCAGCGGTGCGTGAAAGCCATGCCCCTGATGACGTGGAGATGGACCAGAGGGCGGACACTGCGACGGAGATGGGGCCGCGTGATGGCGTGCGCCGTAGCGACGGCAAGGCAGCAGCAGCAGCAGCAGCAGCAGCGGTGGTGCCTGTAGAGCACGCGGCAACCTTTGTGCCTGTTCGCAGCTGCGACGTCTACCCGGGCGACATCATGCTCTTGCGGCTCGGCGAGGAGGTGAAGGCGGACTGCGTCATCCTCAACACGTCGCTGCCGGACGGGCTCACATACATCGAGACTGCGAACCTCGACGGGGAGACGAACGCCAAGACGCGCCGCGCGAAGATCCAAACGGTGGAGGGGCTCGGCACGGTGGAGGACATTGTCGAGATGACGCTCGGCGTCACCGCCGACGACGACGGCGCGGCCGTGCACGCGCGCATGAACGGTCTCGCACCGGCGCGCGGTGACGCGGGTGGCGACCCCAGCACCCGCGAGCCCGCGGCGACGCAGCCAGCAAAGGAACGCGGCGCGGCGGCGGCGGCGGCGGCGGCGACTGCAAGCATGAGAACTCCACCAGCGGCGTCCCTGGAGCGGGAGGCTGTCGCGGCGGGCAAGGCTGAACCAGCGCTCCGTGCGATACGAAGCGCGCCGAGTCTCTGCAGTCCCTTGCAGCAGCAGCATCTGCACAGTGGGCAGTGGGCGGGCTCGAGCACCGGTGGCCCCGCCGCAGCAGAACTGAGTCTCGTGGCGTCCGGCAGCTACGGCACCCTCGTCGCCGGCAGCGCATCACACGTGACTCGTGAACGCATCCTTCACGAACGACTCATGACCTTCGACGAGCGGCTCGCGGAGGGCGGACAGCTGCCCGTGCCGCGACAGCAGCAGCAGCTCACGGAGCAGTACGGACGCGCTCATCACAGCCGCACGTCGTCCCACCATCGCAAGGACACGGCGCACGAGTCGGCCCCCACCGACGATGACGTGTCTGCGGGTCAACGGCGTCACGGGACCCGGGGATCGCGTTCGCAGTACCGCCTCGACGTGGACAGCGACGTGACTGGAGCAAGCGCCGGTGCAGGCGTGTCCGGCGACCGCTCACGCGGGCTGCCTACGCTCGATGCATCGGTCGAGGTGCGCGGCTCTCCTTCTCACGGCGATGGCGCGCCGAACGCCGCCGCCGCAGCAGCAGCAGCAGATGCCGGTGCCTGCGAGTCTGGCGTTGTCCTCGTCGCGTGCGCGCCGACGCCGGACCTCTCCGTGTGGTTCGGCCAGCTGCGCCTCCCCTCGGGGGAGATGGTGCCGCTGGGCATCGACCAGTTCATCCCACGCGGGTGCCTCATCCGCAACACGGACTGGGTGCTCGGCGCCGTCGTCTACACCGGCGGACACACGAAGATGCTGCTGAACCTGCGGCCGAAGCCGAACAAGATCACGGACATGACGCGCCGCCTGAACCAACTGAACGTCTTCCTCTTCGTGCTGAACCAGGTCCTGATGTTTCTGCTGTGCGGGCTGGCGGTGTGGAGCAAGCACCGCCTGCTGCGTCAGGTGCCGGGGGCGAAGACGGCGCACGCCGCGTGGTACATCCAGTGGAGCCTCGAGCGGTACTCGGACGTGTCGCTCTTCTGGTGGCGCTACTTAACTAACTTCGTCCTGCTCAGCTATCTGATCCCCATGTCCCTCTACGTGACGCTCGAGTTCAACAAGGCGATGCAGATGCTCCTCATCGCGGCGGACAAGCGCATGGCCGTGTACGACGAGTTCAGCGGCGCCATCAAGAACGCGCGCCCCAAGACGTCGGAGTTGAACTGTCAGCTCGGCCACGTGCGGTACGTCTTCACGGACAAGACGGGCACCTTGACAGAGAATTTGATGACCTACGTCGGCGGCGTCGTGGGCGGGCACACACACAGCGAGACGGAGCAGCCGGGCGGCATCGGCCGCGCACTCCTGCGCCGCAGCGACGCCCTCACGGCCGCCGGCACTGCATCGCGGCCCCACCATCGCCATCACCCGCACCATCCCCGCCAACACAGCAGCCCCGCCGCGCGTAGGCACGGTAGTGGTGTGATGGATGAGCTGCTAGTGGCGACGGACAGTCTCGGTGCACCACCGCGCGACGCTGCCAGCAGTGCGACGCGGGCGCTGTTGGCGGCGACAGCGCCTGCCGGCCCCGGCACCGTCGCCCACCGCGGCATCCCTTACATCGTGCCGCCGGCACTCGGTGGCGGGGGAGCAACAGCAGCAGCAGCAGTGACTCCGCCCGGCCACGCTGCGGTTGGCGCCTCGCGCGAGGTCACGGCATCACGCACATGGAGCGCCGGACGCGATGCGAACGGCGCCGTGCACTCGACAGCAGACATCCTTCGGTCCAGCAGCTACCGCTGGGGCAGCGGCACGTTCGGCGGCGGCACGACGTTCGGCGGCTTCGGCAGCCACGACGACGCCGCCGCCGGCAGCGCTGCGGACTTCGGGGGCGGCGGCGGCGGTGGCGGTGGCGGTGGCGGGTCCGCCGGGTTCATCCACGCGGACGGCCTCCGTCACGTCCACGAAGATGTGCTGGAGCGCGACCCGCTCTTCCGCTACCTGCGCGCCATCTCGCTCTGCCACTCCGTCGTGTGCTTCCCGGTGAACCCGCCAGACAGCGTCGCCGCCGCGCCGGAGTCACCGCCCGGCGCGTCCACCGCCGACAGCGACCACGCCGCCGGCACGAGCGGCGCAGCGGCCACGGCGTCAAGACAGAAGAAGAAGAGGCGTCACCGGCGCCATCGCAGCGGCGACAGCGGCAACGCGGATGGCGGCAGCAGAGCAGCGAGGGCGACAGCGGCCCCACCGCTGCCGCCCTCCCCGCCGGCGACGACGACGACAGCGACGACAGCGGCGCCACACCCGCGCCACGGCCATGACGCAGCGCACCACCACGCACCCGAGACGGCGCACCTCACGAGCGCCCTCTCCTTCCCGGAGCTCTCCGGTGGTCACTTCGTAGACATCCCCTACGCCGTCCCGACAGGGCCGGGCGGCCACGACGACCTCGACCCACACCACCCCAGCGCCGCCACCGCCGTCGCCGGTGGCCGAAGCCCATCGCACCATGGCCAGATGCTCTCTGTCGGCGCCGCGTCGATGATGGCGGACGGCGGCAGCGGCCGCAACGATCACAGTCGTCAGCAGTCTCACCAGCAGCATCACCAGCACGAACGAGGCAACACCGGCTCGGCCGCCCACTCGCGCGTGCCGACCAAGGACGTCTTCAACCTCAGCGCCAGCAACATCGCCTGGCTGCACGGTCGCACGAGCAGCGCGAGCTGGTATCAGAATCGATACTTGAATCATGTCATGCACAGCCGCAACCTCAGCGCCCATGCGAGCCACGACGACGCCTCCGCAGCAGCAGCAGCAGCGACAACGACGAGGCTCACCCCGGCTGCAGCAGCGGCCGCCGCCGGCGGTGGTGGTGATGGTGCAGTGGATATGCAGTCAAGGCGGCTAAGCCGTGCCCGTGGGAGCGTCAGCGGCGCAGCGGGTCCGGCGGCGGGTCCAGCGGCGGGTCCGGCGGCCGTCTCGGGGCTGGAGCGCTTCATCGATCGCGGGAAGTTGTACGAGGGGCAGTCGCTGGACGAGATCGCCCTCGTGAACGCCGCCCGTGAGAACGGCTTCTCTCTGGTGGAGCGGACGGCGAAGCAGATGTATGTGAAGGCGCTCGGTCGTGTGCTCTGCTACGACATCATCGCGGAGCTCGAGTTCACGCCGCAGCGGAAGCTGATGAGCATCCTCCTCCAGCGCCGCCCCGACCTCGACACGGAGGAGGCCGCGACGGCGGCAGCGGCCGGGACGAGTGCGCACTACCACCGAAGAGCCGCCGCCACGGACGGCGCAGCCGCGACAGACGCGGCGCACGACGAACCGACGCCCTTCGGCTGCCCGTCACGCAGCCGGGACGACTTCTGCCCGTTCCCAGGCGACGGGACGCACGACCACGATGACAGTGTCCGACACACCTCTGCGCCGCAGCCCACGCAGTCCCTCTCCATCCAGTCCAACATCGCCGCGCACATGTTGGACGAGGACGCGCCGTGGCGCCGCCCCGCGTCTTCGAACTCCGTCTCGGCCTCTTCGCCATCTGCGGCGGGGGCGCCGATGCTGCGGCAGACAACAGTGGTGCCGAGCAAGTCTACCCGGCCGCCCCAGGCAGAGGAGGAGGAGGGGGAGGAGGGGATGGGAGAGCACGAGAGCCGCCGCGGCGGCGCCACCGGTGTCGCACCCGCGTCCAGCACCCCGCCAGTGCCTCCGCTGCCGTTGCATCCGGCGCACCGCACCTTCCTCGTGTCCCCCACCAAGCCGCCGCCGTCGCCGACGCATCTGCCACGCGGGCCGGTGGCCTCGCTGCTGCCGCACCCACCCTCCTTCGGCGAGCTGTCGCTGAACCTCGCCAGCAGCAGCGCCTTCGGCTGGCCGCCGTCGGCCACGGTGATGTCGTCGCTGCCCATGCCGGTGCCATCGCCGTCGCAGCAGCAGCGGCCCCCGCTCGTCACCGCCGCTGCCGCCGCCGCGCCGCAGTACCTGCTGCTGGTGAAGGGCGCCGACAGCAGCATGATGGAGATCGTGAACATGCAGAAGAGGGCGAACGTGAAGGTGAAGGACAAGATGCTGAGTGAACTCGATGCCATGGCGAAGCTGGGTCTGCGCACACTGGTGCTCGGCCAGCGCAACGTGAGCGAGGAGGAGGTGCGGGCGTGGCTGCCGGTGCTGAACGACGCGCAATGCGCAATGCACGACCGCAGCGAGCGGCTGCACGAGGCGTACGCGTTGCTAGAGAAGGACGTGGACATCGTCGGCACCACCGCCGTGGAGGACAAGCTGCAGGAAGAGGTGCCGCAGACGCTTGAGTTCCTGACTCAGGCGTCGATTGTCGTGTGGATGCTGACGGGCGACAAGCGGGAGACGGCCGTGACGATCGCCCACACGAGCGGCCTCGTGAGCGCCAACTACACCGACTACGTGTGCCACCTCGACGTCTCTGACATTGTAGAGGAGGAGGCGCTCCTGCGACAGCAACTGCGATACGAGGAGCAGTGTCGCGCGAAGGAGGAGGCGGCAGCGGCGGCGCTGGCACGGGGCGAGGGCGGCGGCGTGTCCTCCAGCAGCTCCTCGTCGTCCTCAACGCCGACCCTACTCTTGTCTGTGGGCGACGCTGGCCACAACGCGGGGTCGCACGAGACGAGCACGGCCACGCAGGCGCACCCGGCGGGCTCCTCAGACGTCCACTCGCCATGGCCGCGGAGTGCGCGAACGCTGGCTGGCAGCCCCGACCGCGTCACCCGCACATCCAACGCCAGCCAGACACATGGTGGCCCGGCGGCGACGGCCACGGCAACGGCAGCGCTGAGCTTCCAGGCCCGCAAGTGCAGCCGGATGGAGGAGCAGCTGAAGGCGGCGGAGGAGCGGTGCGACGCCGGTCTCGCCGCCTTCGACGCGCAGGTGGTCGTCATCGTCGTCGACGGCAAGACGCTGGACTTCATCTTCCAAGACCGCGACCGCGCCCGCCGTTTCTTTCAGCTGGGCAGCCGCTGCCGCAGCGCCGTGTGCTGCCGCATGACGCCGCTGCAGAAGGCGAAGATCGTGCGGCTCTTCAAGCGCAACATGAACGCCGTGGCCCTCGCGATCGGCGACGGCGCGAACGACGTGTCCATGATCCAGGAGAGCAGCATCGGCGTGGGTATCATGGGCCTCGAGGGGTCGCAGGCGGAGCTGGCGAGCGACTACGCGCTCCCCAAGTTCCGCTTTCTGAAGCGGCTGCTCTTCGTCCACGGCCGCTTCTCCGTCTTCCGTGAGGCGCACTGCATCGTCTACTCGCTCTACAAGAACGTGATCGTGACGGTGGGCATGATCAGCTACCAGTTCTACGCCGCCTACTCGGGCCAGGCGCTCATCGACTCGTGGCTGCTCGCGATGTTCAGCATCTTCTTCTGCTCTCTGCAGCCACTCATGATTGGCATCCTGGACAAGGATGTGGAGGACGAGCTGGCCGAGTCGCTCCCGACGCTCTACCCGCCGCTGTCCCGCGAGTTCATGTACTTCTCCTACCCGTACATCTTCAAGTGGCTGCTGGACGGCCTGCTGGAGGGGCTGCTCTTCTTCTTCCTGCTCATGTACACCGTCGGCGTGCAGGACAACCTCTACACGTACAAGACAGCCGCCATCGAGGACTACGGCACCACCTTCTTCACCATGCTGGTCCTCGTCGCCGACCTCCGCGTGGGGACGTTGGTGACCTATTACATGATCCTCTTCGGCCTCGCCGTCGTGGTCGAGATCGCAATGGTGCCGGTGATCGAGCTCGTCTACTCCGCCATGAACAACCTCGCCGGCAGCAACTGGTGTGTGCGGGTGGCGAACGAGCTCTACGGCACGTCTGGCAAGTTCTGGATTATGCTCTTCTTCGCGTGCGGCGTGCTGATCGTCTTCACCATCGCGTCGAACATGTATATACAACTGTTGGCGCCGTGGCAGAACGCCGGTCTTGCGATGCGCGCGGCTCGCAGCTCGCACCACCACATCCCCTACGAGAAGAAGAAGCGCGACCTGAAGGCAGAGTACACACGCTTGCTTGCACGGTACGAGGAGCTGATGCGGGCGAAGGAGCAGCGCGAGGCGGCTGGCGAGGATGGCGCTGCGGCGGCGACGACGACCGCACCCCCGTAACGTGCGGGCTGTGCAGAGACAGACAGAGACACACACACATACACACACGAACTCAGTCACACGCCGAAGGTGAACTCGGACGTCCGCGTCAGTTACATACACAACTCCCCACCCTGCCTCCCTCCCCTCCTTCTCTTCTTCTCTCCCCCACCACCACCACCACCACCCTTCTGTCGCTGCGCGCGGTGACGGTGTTGTCTGTGTTAATTATGTGTGTGTGTGTGTGTGTGTGTGTTTACGTGTGGAGAGCGAGAGAAGCGCTATGATGCTGCGACTTGCGCTACACTGCCGCTGATGTGCAAGAACAAAAGAAAGAGAAAGAGAGCAGTGTCATGGTAGAAGGCAATGCGAGCACAACAATGTGTGCGTCCTCGCTGCATGACTATCAGTGTTGACACGCACACACACACACACACGCAGATGTGTATGTGGTCATGTGCCAGGCCTCAGCGGTGTCTCTCCTCCAACCTTCACCTTTGCTCCCGTGTCGTGTTCCCCTTCCCTCGCTCTCTGCGTGAGTGTGTACGTGCTTCCCACACACACACACACACACACACACACACACACACTCGCACACACACACATCCATCACTCATCTTTCCACTTGTAGTCGTGCAGAGACAGCAGCACTGCAGTCGTAACGCACGAACCAGACTCGCACGACTGCGACTGTGCACCTCCCTTCACACACACACACACACACACACACACACGCTCGCCCACGTTCTTCCCTCCTCTGCCGCGGTGCACTGCAAGCGTCCCCCTCCTTCTGTCCGCCACCACTACCACATAGTCCCCCCTCTCGTTAGCACACACACACACTCTCTGCGTGTCTCTCTCCCTGTGTGTGTACGTGTGTGGTGCGCCGACGTTGCCACCGCGTGTGTGGTGGCGCACTCCATCTCTCTCTCTCTACTTGTCCATCTCCTTCTGCTTGCGCTGTACGTGATTTCTTTGTGTGTGTGTGTGTGTGTGTGTGTTTGTGTTTCTCTTCTCGCTCTTCACTCCTAGACGGACGCAGCGATCGTCCCCCCCCCCCCCCCCCCCCCCCCCCCCCCCCCCC
>JAECZO010000094.1:45353-121388 GCA_019188245.1 Novymonas esmeraldas
GCGATCGTCCCCCCCCCCCCCCTCACCTCCTCATCGCCCACCTGTACTCACCCACCCACCCACTCACTTCTTCTTCTTCTTCTCTGTCTCGCTTTTGTACTCCGCGTCTCTCTCGCCTCTGTTTCAACGTCCGTAGATCTCCTCTCTCTC
Source organism: Novymonas esmeraldas (assembly GCA_019188245.1). Classification (NCBI taxonomy): domain Eukaryota; phylum Euglenozoa; class Kinetoplastea; order Trypanosomatida; family Trypanosomatidae; genus Novymonas; species Novymonas esmeraldas. Next base: position 45,504 of record JAECZO010000094.1, read on the forward strand.
TTCTTCTTCACTCTTGCTCGCTGTACTCCTTCCTGTGTCTGTCTCTGTCTGTCTGTCTGTCTGTCTGTCTCTGTTTGCGCGTGAGTGTGTGAGTGTGTGAGTGTGTGTTTTCTTTTCTCCTTCTTCTTGTACCAGTACGTGCACGACTCCTCCGCGCACACACAACACCTTCCCCTCTTCCTCTCTTCCTCTCTCTCTGTCTCTCGGTCGGTGTGCTAGACACGTTGTGTGCTGCCCCGCCTTCACTGCACACGTGCGCACGCGCCACACCCCCCCCCCCCCCCCCTTGGTGGCTCCAACAAGTTTCTCAACTTGAGGACACCACCCACGTCAAGCGCCGGTGCACCAGCTTCTCTCTCTCGGTCGGTCCGTTCGTCTGGCTGTGTGTGCGCAAGTAAAGTGAGACACACACACACACACACATACGGAGAGACGCGCTTGCACCTGTCACTGCCACTACCACTGCGTGGCGTCATGCTCCGCGCCGCCATTCGGCCATCGCGCGCGCTGTGCGCCGCCTTCCTGGGCTCCTCCTCCTCCGCATCGTCCCTCTTCCACGGTGGTGCAGCAGAGGATGCGGCAGCGGCGACTGCAGCGGCGGCGGGGCTGTGGATGCAGGGCGCGGACGCGCATCACAGCATCGTCTCCGCCCTGCATGCGCAGCACCACCACGCCGACGCAGCAGCGGTGGGAGCAGCGGCAGACCAGCACCATGACAGCACTCTCATCATGATGAGCGACAGCAGCAGCCGCGGCGCGCGCTTCACCGATGACGTCGGCCCCCATCGCCGGGCTGACGAGGCGGCGGGGCTGAGGTCGGCGCATCCCACTGCAGTCGCAGCACCACCGGCCACCGACACAGCCCTCCACGTCACCGACACGGCGGCGGTGCGGCAGCGACCGGTGATCACGAAGGCCCGACGCATCCGCCTCGCCGCGGCTGCCTCCCAAGCCGCTGAGGTCCTTCAGGCGGTCGGCAGCCCTGCCACCGCACTCCTGCACGGCCAGCGGGTGCAGCAGCTCCAGGCGGAGGAGGCGCTTCTCAACGCGTCGCTGCAGCGGCTGAAGGCCGAACGCGACCTGGCAACGGTGCGCCACACGTGCGACGAGGAGCTGCACACCTATCGTCGCGGCGTGCAGCAGCGCGAGCAGCAGGTGATGCGGGCGGCCATCACGCCGCTGGTGAGCTACGCGCAAGAGAGCGGTGCCGGCGATGGAGCAGCAGCAGCGGCGGCGGCGGCGCCCGAGGCCGATCTTCTCGGGATGCCGGCCACTGCAGACGCGGCAGCAGCATCAGCAGCGGCAGCGGCAGCAGCGGCAGCAACAGCGGCGGCGGCCAAGAAAGTGAAGTCAGCGCGGATGCGTTTACACAGCCGCGCTGCCACCGCCGCAGCCCCGCGCACGACGCGGGCGGTGCACCGTCGCCCCACCGCATCCACCGCCGCTCCGCGCGCCACGGCATCGCCGGTCTCGAAGGTGCGAAGGGCGGCAGCAGCCAAGGCAAAGGCCAGGAAGGCAGCCAAGGCAAAGGCGAAGGTGAAGGCGAAGGCGAAGAGCACAACGGCGGCGCCGCCACGTCGAGCCTCGCGTGCTGCTGCACCGCGACGGACTCAGCAGAGGAAGACAACGACGACGTCGACCTCCAAGAGGTCGCCGCCCGCTCCGGCGAAGAAGTCGCGCCGTGCGCCACGATCACCACCGCCGCCGCCGCCGCCATCCACCAAGTCGACGGCGAAGAAGAAGCGCGCGTCCACCGCCTCGACGAGGAGGCGCTAGCTCGCGACTCGGTGCCACGGCGCACCACACTGCGCCTCCTTCTCCTTCTCGTCCTCCTCCAGGTGGCTTGAACGCGACGACAGCGAGAAGACATGACAACCCAGCGTACGACACACACACACGCACACACACAAATACACACAAACGCGTGCACGTGCATGTGTGTGTGTGTGTGTGTGTGTGTTGCTTCTCCCTCATCCTGTGACTCGGCCAGCAACAACAAACAAAAAAAAAAATGTGCGTCCTTCAGTGTGCATCTGTGGGCGAGTGTGTACATGTGTACATGTGTGTGTGTGTGTGTGACGGTGCTCATGCCGTACGCGCCGTTCACGCTCTTCTCTCTGGCGATTCCCTTCCCCGTCATACACACACACACACACACGCACGCACGCGCAGACACCAACATCATGTCGCTACCGCAAGATGAGAGACACACATGCACATCTACATGTGCACACGCACACCATGCCTGCTCTTAAACCCTCTCTCTCCCTCTCCCACACACTGTTGCATCGGGTATCACAACAACCTCCCCGTGTGTGACGCGGCACGGCGATGCCAGGAAAGGAAGAAAACACACACACACAATTTGGAAAGCGGCTCACCATCGCCTCTTGTGTGCCACCCACATACACACTCTCCCTCTCTCTTTCTTCCGCTTCGGGCACTGGCACGACTCGCACCCGGACCGCCGCCCCGCTGATGTACTCCTTCAGTCTCGCATCCAAGCGCAGGAGCACCGCCGCCGCCGCCGCCGAGTCGCCGCCGCTGCCGCCCGTCGAACATTTGATCCGCTCACCAAGTGAGCTGCACGCGCACGCGCACCCGCACAAGCCGCTGTTGTCGTCGCAGCAGACCGAGCAGCACCACGCATCGCACCCAGACGGCGTCGACGGCGGCGATGCCGCGATGGAGGTCGCGCACGGGCGGCTCGGCTGGCACCCCGGCCACGAACACGTGCCGACCGCCTCGCTCTACGCAGTGGTGCCGCCCGCGGAGCAGCTCATGCAGGTGCACAACATGAACTCCTTCACTGATCTGCGCGAGACCGCTGACTGGGTCGTGGAGGTGCAGCGCGAGCGGGCGGACAAGAAGCGGCGCGCGCTCGCCCAGCACGAGGCCGTGAAGCTGGAGGAGCAGCGACGCCGCGACGCGCAGGAGGAGCAGACCGCGCTGGAGATGCAGCGGCGTCGCGCTGAGCGGCGGCAGGAGCGCGCAGAGCGGCGTGACGCCGCCGCCGTCGCCGACTTCCAAGCCCGCAACACACTCGCCCTCGATACGCAGCTGCGGCTCATGGAACTGGGACGCTACGTGACGCAGACGACGGAGCAGCACAAGACGCACGCGCGCGAGAAGCTCTTCAAGAACTGGGCGAGTCGCCACAACCTCCTCGGTGGACCTGTGAGCATGACCAGCTGGACCGGCACCAACACACAAGGCTATCACGCATCGGCGCCGGCGACCGAGACGGAGCTGCGCGACGCTGCGAGTGCCACCGAGGACGCCTACGTGCGCTTGAGCCTCGCCTACCGCAACACGGCACAGCGCTCCCGCGCCGCCGCCGCCATCCTCCGCCCCGCCGAGCTCGTCGGCAGAGGCGCCGCGCACCCACACACGACGCAGCCCGCCTCCTCCGCAGTGGCCGCCACGGGGGCGGTGGCGCCGTCGTCTCACCCTCTCCCGATGGCCACCACGCCGTCGAACAGCGCCGCCCCGTCGCCGGCACCCTTCCACACCGCACCGCCGATGTTCGCTCACACTTCGGTGGAGCACATGGGCGAGCACGCCAACGCGATCCCGTACACGTACATCCCGGCCTTCTTCGACGCGCCGTCCGCCACCGCCACCGCGGTCACCGCCTCACCCCGCCGCGTTGGTGACGCACCGCGGGTGGACGCGGAGGCCATCATGCCGCTGCCACTCTCACCCTCGCCGGTCAGCCGCGACGTCACTGGGGCCCTGCAGTCGCACTACTACCCGTGGGCGGTGTACAGCGGGTCTGCGGTGCGGGGGGCGATGCTGCCGCCGGCACCGCCGCCGCGAGAGGCGTCGCTGGCGGTGCATCAGTGGGGCGTGAACGAGCTGCGTGATCACATGCTCGGCCGCGGCGTCCGACAGGACGGCACCATCGAGGATCAGTGCGAGCGCAAGAAGCAGAGCGCGGCGCGGCGCGGCCTCACAACGCTGCCGCACGACTACGCGACAGCGACGTCCAACACGGCAGCACTGCAGGTGCCGCTACACTTTGGGAAACGGATGGACGTGTGGCTGTGAGACTCACACACGCACAGTGCGAGAGAGAGAGAGAGAGACCTCTCTCGCTGTCTCTCTCTCTCTCTCCCTCCCGTCGTCTGTGGTCCTTCCAACTCTTCTGTGCTCTGACTGGCGCACGCGTCGAAGCGTGTTCGACTGCGCTCTCTTCGTGATGTACACTATCATGCAACTTTCATTTTCCTTTTTTTTTTTCCGTTGTCATCATGGGTGCCGGTGATGCGCAGGGAACCGACCGCGCACGTGTGATATGTGTGTGTGTGTGTGTGTGTGTGTGTGTGCAAGAGAGCACGGCGCGTCGTCGCGGTATGATCTCCACCACACAGACACAGAGAAAGAGGGAAGCGTGTCATCTCATGCGGCACGATGTGCCTGCAAGACGTCCAGGGTCAATGCACACATGTACCGACGCTGCCACCACTGCATGACGCACCTCCGAGAGAGAGAGTGTGTGTGCACGTCGGTGTGTACATCGCGGTGTGCAGCGGCGGAGGGTGCGAAAGATAGGGAGGCCGCTTGGCCGTGCAACTCAACTATGTCTCTCTCTCCCTCCCCACACCCATCCACACCTCCTCCTCCTCTCCCCCTCACACACACACACACACACACACACACACACACACACACACACACACCGGGGCTGGTGGAGAAGATGAACTCGTACGTGAAGCGTTACGTCGGATCCGACGCGACGGTGCAGCAGCTCGTAGGCTTCAAGCGAGCCCGTGACCGACGTCTCGTGGTGGGCTGCACACTCGCAGCGCTGGGCATCTACTGCGCCGTCTACTTGAGCGAGGAGAAGGAGCGCAACCGCCGTCACGCCTCGATAGCGAAGGACATCGAGCGGGAGCGGTGGCGTGCGCGCGAGTTGGGGATGGTGGCGCCGACAGACGACGGCTTCGCCGAGCGCTACTCGCCATCTGATGGACGCATCCGCTCGTGATGAAGCTGGCAGAGCTCAGCGCTATGTTGTCGCGCATGTGTGTGCATGTGTGTGTGTCCGCTCAATGGTGTTCCCCGCTCCTCAACTCATCTCGATGTCGGCGTCGTCTCTCGTCCTTCAGTGGCAGCTGCAATTGGACCCCGACAGAGCCGCCACCACGTGCGCATGTGCATGTGTGTGTGTGTGTGTGTGTGTGCATCGACGCCGATGGACGATTCGAGAGTGCCTCACAACCCTCTCTCTCTCCATACACACACACATCTTCTCCCACTTACTTCTCTCTCTCTCCTCCATGTCGTGTACTCAACCAAGGCTCAACCACCAACACACAACACCAACACCAACACACACTAACACACAGAGAGAGAAACTTGTCTGCTGTCGTCTTGTCAGCGCGGTCGACCATGTCCGCCACGGCACCGGCGCTGCCCGCCTCGCTGGACTACCCGCGCCTGAAGCTGCTCGCGGTCGGCGACCTCGGCGTGGGGAAGAGTTGCCTCATCAAGCGCTATTGCGAGGGTCGCTTCATCGGCAAGTACATCCCCACCATCGGCATCGACTTCGGTGTGAAGAAGACAGAGGTGAACAGAGCGGCGGTGTTGCAGGCACGCGGCACGGGCGGCGGTGAGGCGACGGCGTCACACATCCCTGCCGCGGTGCGCGTCAACTTCTGGGATGGATCAGGCGACGACGACTACCGGGAGATTCGAAACGAGTTCTACGAAGCAGCGCAGGGCGTTCTTCTGCTCTACGACGTCCGCAACGCGCAGAGCTTCGCCGACTTGCAGAAGTGGTGGGCGGAGCTGGTCCAGTACTGCGCGGGCATGGACGACGTCGCCAGCACCGGCGGTGGCGCTGCCGTCGCTGGCAAACGCGCCTCCGTGACGAGCACCACCGCGGCTGGTAAGGCCGTGGGCCGCACGGACGGCAAGGCACCCGTCGTGGTGCTCTGCGCGAACAAGGTGGATGACACGGCCTCGACGCAGAGCACCGGTGGCGGCGCTGCTGCTGCTGCTGCTGGCGCGCCGCCGCGGCCGCGAGTGGTGACGGAGGAGCAAGGTCGAGCATGGGCACGTGAGCATGGCTGTGCCGCCTACTACGAGACGAGCGCCAGCACGGAGAAGAACGTGAAGGAGGCCATTGATGATTTGGTGGTGCGAGTGGTGGCAAAGTTCATGTGAGCCCGCGCGACTGTACCTCCCTCTGCTGCTGCTGCTGCTGCTGGCACCATCGTTGTGTGCATGTGCACTGTGTGTGTATGTGTGTACACTATAGAGAGGCGAAGGGAACTGCGCTGCGCTCTCCCCTTCCCCTCCCCCCCCCCCACCCTACGACCAGTCAATCAAGAGAGAGGGAGAACATTAGATCTTGCGAGGCACAGAGCCGCACACACCATCGCCATCGATCACACATATATGCACGTGCACATGCACACCTGTCCGACCGTCCTTCTCAGCACCTCCCGTCTTTCCCCCTCACATCTCTTCCACACACACACACACACACACACACACACGCATGTCTCTTGCCTTTGTTGCGTGCAGATCCACGTGCAGCATCACGGCACCAATCAACACGACCTGACTCGCCGTTCACAAGACACACACACACACATACACACATTCACATACAACATACACGTACACGCGGTCATCTCGTGCTATCCCATGAGCGCACGCAAGTTCGTGTCCGAGTACGTCTCGACGCACTTGAGTGGGCTGACGGTGCTCGCCTCCCTCGCCGACCGCCCCGCCACGGCAGCGCCGCTGATCTGCACCCACAACGGCAGCTTCCACTGCGATGAGGCCATGGCGTGTGGTCTGCTGCGCCACCTGCCCGAGTACCGCGACTCCGCCGTCCTGCGCACGCGTGACCCGAAGCAGATCGACGCGTGTGATATCGTGGTGGATGTCGGTGCGATCTACGACGCCGACAAGCACCGCTTCGACCACCACCAAGCGTCCTTCCACGGCACCATGACAACCCCGAGGAAGACCTACAAGACACGCCTCTCCTCCGCCGGGCTCGTGTATCGCCACTTCGGACGGCAGATCATCCGGGACTACGTGGAGGCGGCGCTGCAGCCCACCTCCTCCGTCCGCGCGGCGGTGCTGCGCATGACAAGCTGGCCGGAGAGCCGCACCGGTGTGTCGGAGGCGGAGCTGGATGTGCTGGAGGACGCCGTCTACTCGAACTTCGTGGAGCAGGTGGATGGCATCGACAACGGCGTGGAGGCGTGGGGGCTCGCCGATGCGGCCGTCGGCGCACTCGTGCCACACTACAAGCAGAGCACAAGTCTGTCGCACCGCATCGGGCAGCTGCAGGCGCGATGGAACGAGGAGACGAACGGCGACGTCGTCGCCGAGAACGCGCACTTCGCCGCGGCGGTGGAGATGGCCGCGCTGGAGTTCTTTGATGCCGTTGCGTATCTCGCCTTCAGCTGGCTGCCCGCCCGCTCCATCGTCGAGGCGGCCTTCCACCGCCGTCACAACTTCGACGAGAGCGGCAAGGTCGTTGTCTTCAAAGACACCGCCATGTGTCCGTGGAAGGACCACCTGCTGGAGCTCGAGGCGGAGAGCCACTGCACCGGCGCCGTCCTCTACGTTGTCTTCTCTGATGGCAAAGGCTGGCGTGTGCAGGCGGTGCCGAAGACAAGCACCAGTTTCGAGAACCGCAAGCCGCTGCCGTACCGCGGGCTGCGCGACAGCGAGCTCAGCGCCGCGTGCGGCATCGACGGTGGCGTGTTCGTGCACGTCTCCGGGTTCATTGGCGGCATGACCACCTACGAAGGGGCGCTGGCGCTGGCGAAGCAGGCACTCGTGGTAGAATAGCTTGTGACCAACACACACACACACACGTACAGACTCAGATGCAGACGCACACACACGCATCGCAAGCATTCATGGTTGTGTGTATGTGTGTGTATGTGTGTTGATACCACGGCGCCACTGTCGGTGTGCCGCTCACCTTACGAAGCTTAAGTCTGTTACTCTCTCTCTGTGTCTCTTCTCTTCCTCCTCGCGTCACGGTCCCCGTCACCGCCGAGACGATGCCGATGGCGATGGCGGACAACTGATCCGCACCGCGCCTCGTACCGCACGAGCACGTGTGTCTGTGTCTGTCAGTCTGTGTGTCTCTCTGTGTGTATGTGCCGCGCACATGCGTCTCTGCCCTCTCACTCTCTTCCCTCTCTCTCTTCTCTCTCTCTCGGCGCTGCTGACGCTCAACACAGAGGTGAGACGGACAAAAGTAAAAGAAGAAGCGCGAAGAGATGGTCGCGGTGGCAACACGCCGCGTCGCCGCCGTCGGTAGTGGCTGGAGGGCGTCCGTTGCATCCACCTTCACATGTGCGTCCGTCGGCGTGCGAAGCAGCTCCATCCTGCGCAGAGGTGCCACGACCCGCACCAGCAGCGGCGGTGGCGGCGCGGCTGTGGTGTCGCCGTCGCTGCCCTGCTCCTCCCACTGGTGCCCGGTGCGTACGCTGATCGTGCCGCGGCAGCTGAAGGCGTACGGCGGCACCTTCAGCCAGTCTGTTGGCGAGCGCCTCGACCACGTCGCGAGTCACAACATGCTGCAGAGCCTGTCCCCCGCGCGCGCCGCCGCCTCGCCGCTCCTCGCCAAGCCGGTAAAGACAAAGACGGTAGACAACTTCGCTGACATGTGTCTCGCCCCGGCGCTGCAGGAGGCGCTCGCCACCATCGGTGTCACAACGCCGTCGCCGATCCAGCAGACGGCGATGGAGGCCGTCCTGCAGCGCAAGAACACCGTCATCGCCGCCCCACACGGCGAGGGGAAGTCGCTGGCCTTTCTGGTGCCGCTCTACCACAACATGATGAAGGACAGAGACGTGTACAAGATCCCCCTGCGTGAGCGCCGGCCGCGCATGATCCTGCTCGCCCCAACGAAGGAACTGATCGAGCAGCTGCAGTCGGTCTGCGCCACACTGGACGCAGCGACGGGGCTGCGCTCCGCATGCTTCACCTCGCGCAAGCGCTCCAAGTACCACCTCTCGCGCCTGCTGAAGGACACCATGGCAGATGTGCTGGTCATGGACCCGAAGCTGGTGCTGCGCCTCCTCCGCACACGCCGCCTCTTCACAGAAGATCTTCGCTACTTCGCGGTGGATGAGGCGGATGCAATGCTGAGCTCGCTACATGACCACGACGCGGTGCACCTGCTGCTGAAGGTGCAGAAGCGCAACCAGTTCAAGTACCTGTGGCCCGTGCAGACGCAGTACGTCTTCAGCACCGCGTACATCACGCGAAAGCTGGAGTATGTTGTGGGCCGCAAGGTGAGCGACCCCGTGACGTGTATGTTCCGCCAGCAGATGCACCGCCCGTCGCCGCGGCTGCAGCACCGCTTCTACGCCGTCCAGCGCGAGCCGGAGAAGTTCACGCTGCTGCTGCACATCCTGCGCAAGAACGGACACGTGCCGATCCCCATCGACACAGACGTCGCCGAGGCCGCCGTGCACACAAGTCCGCGCGTGCTGTCCGGCACACTGGAGGAGTGGCATCACACGACGCAGCAGCAGCAGCGGTGCGGCAGCGACGAGGACGCAGCAGTAGTAGAAGCAGCAGCAGCAGGAGAAGGGGGGGCAGCGGTGGTGGTCGGCGGCGAGGCGGCGGACGACTACGCGCACGACGCCTACGCGCGGCACACGCTGGAGCGGGTGCGCCCGCTGCACTGGGAGCACCTGACCACCGTCGCCGCCCCCTTCACCTGCCCGGTGCACCGCACTGTCTTCGCTGAAGGTCGCCGCACCATTGTGTTCCTGCGCAGCATCGACGCGGCGACAGCTGTGTTCCACCAACTGCGCGGTGCAGGGCACGCCGTGTCGCTGCTGCACGCCTCCCTCCCCTACGCGGTGCGCAAGCACATGTACGCGGACTTCGCCGCCGGACGCACGAACATCCTGTGCGCCACTGACGTCGCCGCGCGCGGCCTCGACCTCCATGTGGACCTCGTCGTGAACTTCGACGTCCCGACCAACGCGCTCGCCTACCTCAGCCGTGGCGGCCGCGCGGCGCGGATGGGGCGTGAGGGGCAGGTGCTGAGCCTCTACACAAAGCAGCAGGGCGTCGTCGTCGCCGCCGTCAAGGCGTTCCTGCATGCGAACGTACCCCTCGAGGGGATCACGAACCGCAAGACTGACATGACGCAGCCGCGCTACGCGGAGTGGCGCACGCACAAGATGAACGCGTTGACGCGCTCCTACGTCTCCCTCATCACGCGCAAGACGATCCCGGCGCACCTCGAGCGCACCTACATCCACCACAACGCCACGTGGCGGCCCATCTTCCACCCGTCCACCACCGGCGTCCACGGCGGCGTTGCGCCGCGGCAGCAGCAGCGGCTGATGGACCGAGTGATGGAGCAGGCGGTGTGGTTCCGGCGTGGGCAGCTGGCGCGGCGCAAGGGCGGTCGTGCGAAGTTCGGTAGTCGCTCCATGAAGAGCGGCGTGTGGAACGACGTGGGCGGTGTCGCGTCGCGCGAGGTGGCGAACGCCGCGCAGGACCCGCACCCGGCTGGGGCGAACTTCGGGCCCCCGAGCGGCCCGCCGCGGTGACGTCCTGTGCACAACAGCACTGCGAGTGTCTGTGTGTGTGTGTGTTGTTGTTGTCTGTCACACACGTCTGCACGTGCATCCTAACGCGTAAGGTACAGCACGGCAGCCGATACTTTGGAAACCAGTGCCTACCGCGTTGCAGCGCAGGTGTCCGTGTGTGTGGGTGTGTGTGTGTGTGTGTGTATGCACTGCTTCGGTAGACCCTGTGCGTTGTGTGACCGCCACGACGGCGACGTGACGCACGTCGCATCGCTTCTGTCGAGGTTGGAAGAGGAGGTGAGATGGCGGACGTCCCCCGCACCCGCTCCGCCTCTCTGCCGCCATGTCTGTCCGCTGCGCGCACGTCTCCCTCACTCTCACTCGCCCTCTCTCTCTCTCCACACACACACACACACACGTGCGCACGTGCATGTGTGCTCGCTCCCGCTCCCTCTACTCCTCATCCCGCCAGGTAGTGCGCACTGTCCTCCTATCCGCACACACACACACACACACACACACACACACACACACAAATCCTGTCCTCCGACAGCTCGAGACAGTCAAGTGACACAGCAGAGGAGAAGAGAGGGGCAGAGCGCGGCTTGGTCGTCTGGAGCGACACAGCGCACCCGCCAGACACCGTCTGCCCTCTCTCTCTGTTTCCCAAACTCACTCACGGGGTGCGGTAGCCGATGGCGTCGCCGCGCCGCCGCCGACACCGTCTCCTCCTCCTCCTCCTCCATGCGGCCGTGGCAGCCGCCGTCGCCGCGACCGCGCTCGTAGGTCTCGCCGAGTGCGCCGCTGCATCGCCAGCGGCAGTGGTGTCCGTGTCGTCGCCCCTCGCGTCCGCCTCGCTGTGCCCCCGCTGTCCGCTGTGCTCGCGGCCGACGACGCCGCTGAAGCAGCGCCTCCAACTGTGCCACGCCACGTCGAGCTACGTCCTCTCGTTCCTCTCATGGGGGACGTCCGCGTTGGCGGCGTCCCAGCACGGCGGTGGTGCATCCTACCGTGAACAGCGGCAGCGCTATCCACTGGAGCTGCCCTTCGCGACCGACGACGCGGTGCGCCGGCAGTGCATGCGCGATCTGCAAGACGTGCTCCTCGCTCGCGTGCGCGGGCAGCCGCAGGTGGTCGCCCCCCTGCTGGACGTGCTCCGCCGCAAGCTCGCCTACCCGCGTGAGCCGGTCGTGGTGCACCTCGCTGGGGACAACGGCGTCGGCAAGACCCACACGGCACGCCTCATCTCGAAGGCGCTGTCGCTGCGCTGCGCGGTAGACCGCGACGTCTGCGACGCCGGCGACAGTCTCCTCACCGTCGCCGGCACCGGCTTCGATGGGCTCTCGGTGGCCGAGGCTCGACGACGCATCGTGGCGCAGGTGATGGCGCACGTGGACCGCTACCCGCACGGCGTGGTCCTCATCGACGATCTCACCGCAATGGATCCAGCCCTCGTCAGCGCACTGGCGCCGCTCTTCGGCAGAGCCGCGCACTTCCCCGAGCAGCTGCCGCAGACGCATGGCGCACCGGTGCCGGCCGCGGCGCGCGCGGCGGTGCCGACAACGCAGGACGGCATCGGCGACGGCGAGCCTCGTGACCGCGAGGCAGCAGCAGCAGCAGCAGACGAGGTGGTCGATGCCGGCGCGCCGTGGTTGGAGACAGCGACGACGACGACGACGCCGCCGCCGCCGCTGTCGCAGCTGCTCGTGGTGGTCACGACGGACTTCGGGCGACAGGGCCGCACGGTGGGTAAGTCGCGCGCCGAGATACAAACGATGATCCAGCACGACTTTGCTGATCTCTACGGCGCACTCCTGCCCGCCCACACTCGCACCTTCATCTACCACCCCTTCACCACCGCCATGGCGGAGGACGTGGTGCGCAGCGCCGTCCTCGACCTCCCCTGCGCGCTGGGCGAGCACCTGCTCGCCTTCAGCACCATCAGCGACGAGGCGGTGTCCTTCCTCGTCCACCGCCACCGCCCGCTCTGGTTTGGGAAGGAGAACGGACACGCGCTGCGGCGACTCATCGAAGACGAGCTCGTCACGCAGATCGTTGTCTACTGGGAGACGCAGCAGCAGCAGCAGCTGGGGGAGCGTCTCCGGGCCTACTTCGACCTAGATGAGGCCACTGCACGAGTGCTGCTGCGCACGCCTGGGAGGCCGGACGTCGCCGCGGTGCACGGCGGCAGCAGTAGAGGCGGTGGTGGCGTCGATGAGGTGAACGACGCGGAGGCGCCGGCGCGCGACTTGTAGCGGAGTGTGAGCGCTGCTGCGAACTCACTTCCGCTGTGGCGCTGCTCCAGTGATCCACGCTCCATTCAGCCCTCGTACTCAATGCTGGAGCACGCGATCGCTCGCGCTTTGTGGGTGTGTCTGTGTGTACAGTGGCAACGATCTGTACCTGCTGTGTCGCAGCTGCAACGCAGACACCCCGTCTCAACCCCAACTCTGACTTACCACCCACCAACACACACGCACGCACACACGCACGATACGCGAGCCGGTGTGTCCTTGTACCAACTCCATCATCCATCGTTGCTGTCTCTCTCTCTCTCGTTCGCTTTCTCTGCCATCATCGTGGTGATGATGGTATGTGTCCACACACACACACACACACATCCACACACACACACACACGCATGTATGCATGCGTCTTTGTGTAATTTGCAAAGATGGCCACAGTCGCTTCCTCTGCTCCGTCACCCTCGGCATCGCCGGCTGCCGGCGTGCTGCGGCTGGAGCGCTTCCTCGAATCTGTGCTCAAGGAGAACCTTGATCAGGTGCTCGTGCAGCGTGACGCGCTGTACGCCACGGTGGCGCAGTGCGCGCAGCTGCGGTGGCTGATGGAGGACATGCACGCCTTCTCTCGCCACCACTCCTTCATCACCGCCTCCACCGCCGCCGAGGCGGCTTCGTCGACCACAACAGCAACGACGGCGATGAGCTCCAGCGGAGGGCCGCTGCGAAGCAAGCGCGCCGAGGCGGAGCTGTACACTCCGCCGCAGCGCAACAAGATCCTCGTGGACCTCGGCAACCGCTTCTACACACACGGCATCATCCGCGACGCGGGCACGGTGCACATGAACCTGGGCTGTGGTGTCGTGCTACCCATGTCTCTCGACGACGCGCGCGCGTTCCTGCGAAGAAGAGAAGCTGTGGTGCGCCACATGATCCTGAACAAGTCGAAGGAGGCGCTGCGCATCACGTACCGCATCCGCATCGTGACAGAGGCCATCGCGCGACTGAACGAACAACACATGGGGGTATGACATGCGGGCATAGCGGCACGCATCTACACGTACACGCAGTCACACACGCGCACACGCGCGCGCGTTGACGCGCTCCGCGTAAAGTGGGAAGAGGAGGTGTCTCGAGAAATGCCGTAGATCACAGTCGCGGCAGAGACGAACACACCCATTGACGGGGAGTTGGCGCTGGGGGTGAGAGGACTGACCCGAGCGTCGGTCAGCCACCGTGCATGTGCTTTGTGTGTGTGTGTGTGTGTGTGTGTGTGTGTGTCTGTGTATCTGTCGGTGCCTGTGTCTTGCCTCTCCTCTGCCCATCGCATGCATGCTGTTTCAGTCCTTGGCGATGCTGCCATCACAGTGTACACACCTCGCGTTGCACACACTCCCACCAGCACACACACACGCACACACAGACACTTCGTCACTCCACTCAGCTCTCTCTGTCTCTCCCTCTCTCTCTGTCTCATGTGTTGACACAGCAAAACAAAACAAAAAACAAAAACACACTCTGTCACTCACACTCACACACTGACACACACACGCAGAGAGGCAGACACGCACACGTTGTACTCACTGGCACTCACCGCCACTCGTTCCGACTCACACAAGGGAGAGGGAGAGAGGGGTGAGGGAGTTGACTTCTCACCGCCGCTGTCACGTGAGCGCTATCCGCCACATCAGTGTGTGTGTGTATGTGTGTATCTGTGTGTGTGTATGTGTGTGTGTGTGTGTATATGTATGTGTGTGTGTATGTGTGTATTCATTTGTGCGCACTCATTAGAAGACTACCGCAAACAACACCAACATCAGCAAAACGAAGATGAAGAAGCGAGATGCGGCGGTCAAGTCCTCGGCGGTCAAGCCCACCCCCACGGCGCCGGCTGCAGCTGTGACGCAGGAACTGTCTATCGGGGCGCTTGTTGCCTATGAGTGTCTGCTCGACGAGACAGAGGGGATAACGTCGTGGCGTGTGGGGTCGGTCCTGGCGCTTCCCGCAACGGCAGCCGCAGCAGCCGCGGCGGCGGCGACCACGCCCGCCACCGCCTCTGCCGTCGCCTCCGTCACCAGCACCCCCACGAGCACAAAGGCGCTGAAGCACAAGAAGACACCGCAGAAGAAGAAAACAAAGAAGTCGCGTGTCACCAGCCGCAGCAGCAGTGCCGCGCTGGAGGACACCGCCACAGACACGGAGACGTCCCCGGCGCCGCTGCCGCTGTCGGCGGCGCCGCGGGCCACGACGGCCTGTCAGGCGGTTCTCATTCAACCGTGGGTGTCGCTGGCCTCCGCGGCCGGCGTCGACGATGCCGCGCGGATCAGCGGCTCCCCATCGCCGCGACAGCACGGCGTGTCGCCAGCGGTGCGGCTGGCGGAGATCAACGCGATGCACAAGGAGCTCGAAGAGATACAGCGGTTCGCTCGTGGCGACGACGACGGCGACGGCGGCGACGACGGCGGCGACGACGGCGGCGACGACGGCGACGAGCAGGACGAGCACCTCGCCGCCACCCTGTCGGAGGCCTACACACGCGTGCTCGCCTCCACCTCGCAGTCCAGAGCATACAGCAGCCTGCGCGCCGACGACATGCAACACGCGATCGACGAGGAAGCGGAGGAGGAGGAGGAGGACGCGAGTCCGGAGCTCACGCAGCAGATCGACCTGAAGCGCTCTGAGTTCCGCCGCCGCATCGAGCAGATCGTGGAGGAGATGAAGGCGACGCGGCGCAGTCAGCGCGAGCTGCAGGCGGCGCAGAAGGCGGCGCAGGCGTCGCTCGAGGAGGCGAAGCGGCAGCTCCGCGACGCGCAGGAGAAGGTGCAGCGCATTGACATACGTCACCTGCGCGAGATCCAAGGGTATCGACTTCCTCCGCCGGTTGTGAAGCTCGTCATGGACGCTGTCCTCTGCGTGCTCGGCGAGAAGGCGGCGAGCTGGACGGAGGTGGTCGCGGTGATGCGCAACGCCTCCTTCATCGCAGACGTCGTCTCCTTCGACCCCGCGCAGCTGACGCCGGCGCGTGTGCAGGAACTTCGGAAGAACTACATCTCCAATCCTCGCTTCTCGTACGCCGACGCGCTCAAGGGCAGCCTCGCACTCGGGCAGTTCCACGAGTGGGTGATGCGGCAGATGCAACTGGTTGAGGCGGACGGCGACTACGCCAAGTTCGCTGCTCAGAGAGTTGAGAGCGGCAACGCGCTCGCCGCCGCACGCGTGAAGATGGAGGCCGAGGCAGCAGAGCTGCGCCACCTCGAGGCGGAGCTAGATGGCCTCATGGGCGAGCACGCGCGTCAGCTGCTGGAGCGCCGATCTGGTACTCTCGGCACGCACGTCGCCGGCTGCAGCAACCCCGGATCATCTCGCGGTCGCCCGACGCCGCTCTCCAACGCCTTTGGCGCTGCGCCGCTCAGCTCGCACGGGACCACCACGGATGCCACATCAGACGCAGCGGCGCTCACCAGCCGGCGGCGGTCCTCCAACGCGGTGGAGTCGCCGTCGTCTACATCGGCGAGGCTTCGGGCGGCGGCGGCGCAGGCGGCAGCGGAGGCGGAGACAGAGACGGAGACGGCAGCCTCGCCCGCAGACGCACCGACCGCCGCGACGCCGACCGCCGCGACGCTCTTCAACCAGCAGCAGGTGCTCGCGGTGCTGCCTCCCGGGGCTCGCTGGATGCAGCCCGAGCCTGGTGTACTGCACAGCGGCTACGTGTTGCGCAGCAGCATCTTGTGTGTGCTGGGCAGCGCACAGGCCCACGTCATCGGACCTGCGTCGACAGACGCCGTCATCGAACTCACGCCGATGGAGCAGCGCCGCATCACGGACGCCCTCTACGGCTCCACGCACTCGCCTCCTGCGTTCCTGCCCCTGTCATCGCCGACGCTGCCCGCGACGCCAGCTCCTCAAGCGTTGCCGCTGCCGCACTACGAGCAGCACTCCCCACCGGCCGAGCCGCTCGCCACACCGCCACCGGACAGCGTCACCACTCATCACACGCACACCTTTGCCGGCGACGGCTGGGACATGGTCGTCCTCCACTCACCTGATGACCTCCGCCGCGCCATCATCGACGATGTCGCCTACATCTGCGCCGTTCCCAACCGCGCCGTCACAAACGTATCGTGGGCTCTCGGCAGTCTACACGTCGACTTTGACATCACCCACGCCTCCTCCACCGCACACACCGCCGCCCTCGCAGATGGCGACTACCCCACCGTCATGGCCCTCTACCACCAGCGCCACGGCACCCCTGAGTCCACCACCACGAAGTCACCCGGTCCGCGGCCAGAGCTGGACACAGACCACGCACCCCTCTCGGAGCAGCAGGAGCAGCAGCGCTCCGATGCAGTGGCGCAGGCGGCCAAGGCGGCCGAGGACCGCGACGCAGAGCTGCGCGCCGCACAGGCAGCCCTCGAGGAGGAGCGCGCCACGCGGCAGCGGGAGCAGGACGCCGCGCGGGAGCAGCAACAGCAGCTCCAGGCCCTGCAGCAGCAGCTGGCTGCGGCGCAGGAGCAGCAGGAGCAGCAGCGCTCCGACGCAGTGGCGCAGGCGACCAAGGCGGCCGAGGACCGCGACGCAGAGCTGCGCGCCGCACAGGCAGCCCTCGAGGAGGAGCGCGCCACGCGGCAGCGGGAGCAGGACGCCGCGCGGGAGCAGCAACAGCAGCTCCAGGCCCTGCAGCAGCAGCTGGCTGCGGCGCAGGAGCAGCAGGAGCAGCAGCGCTCCGACGCAGTGGCGCAGGCGACCAAGGCGGCCGAGGACCGCGACGCAGAGCTGCGCGCCGCACAGGCAGCCCTCGAGGAGGAGCGCGCCACGCGACAGCAGGAGCAGGACGCCGCGCGGGAGCAGCAACAGCAGCTCCAGGCCCTGCAGCAGCAGCTGGCTGCGGCGCAGGAGCAGCAGGAGCAGCAGCGCTCCGATGCAGTGGCGCAGGCGGCCAAGGCGGCCGAGGACCGCGACGCAGAGCTGCGCGCCGCACAGGCAGCCCTCGAGGAGGAGCGCGCCACGCGGCAGCGGGAGCAGGACGCCGCGCGGGAGCAGCAACAGCAGCTCCAGGCCCTGCAGCAGCAGCTGGCTGCGGCGCAGGAGCAGCAGGAGCAGCAGCGCTCCGACGCAGTGGCGCAGGCGGCCAAGGCGGCCGAGGACCGCGACGCAGAGCTGCGCGCCGCACAGGCAGCTCTCGAGGAGGAGCGCGCCACGCGGCAGCGGGAGCAGGACGCCGCACAGGAGCAGCAACAGCAGCTCGAGGCCCTGCAGCAGCAGCTGGCCGCGGCACAGGAGCAGCAACAGCGGTTGTCCTTGGATGCTCAGAAGGCGAAGGAGTACGCTGCACAAGCAGCTCAGCTGGAGCAGCAGCTGCAGGCCGCGACCGTGGCGCAGGCTGCCCTGACTCAACAGCTTGAGGCGGCCCGCGCAGAGCAGCAACAGCAACAGCGGCGCTCCGGTGTCGAGGCCAAGGCGGCCGAGGCGGTCGAGGGCCGCGACGCAGAGCTGCGTGCTGCACAGGCAGCCCTCGAGGAGGAGCGGGTCAGTCGTCAGCGGGAGCAGGACGCCGCGCGGGCAGCAGTGATCGCGGCTGAGCGTCGCCGAGCCGCCGACGACGTCGCGACGGAGGAGCAGCGGCGGAAGCTGCGCGCTCTGCTGGCGGAGTCGGAGGTGAGGGCGGCCGAGAGCGATGCCAAGTGCCGAAGGCTTGAGTCAAGTCTGACCGCAACGCAGCAACGTATCGAGCGCGAGCGCGGTGCCAAGGGAGCCGCGCAGCTGGCGAAGGACCCCACACTGAGCCCGCTGGAGCGTGCTCAGGCGCGCGCGGCGGACGCGGACGCGGCGCTGGTCGATGGTCTGAGCGCGCAGCTCGCTGCCACGGAGGCCGCCACCGCCTTCTGCGTGGAAGAGTTGACGTCGCAGAAGAAAGCGGAGGCGGCGGCGGAGGCGCGGCGGGCGGTGCGGCGCGGCGCCGTGTCGGGCATCAAGATGCGCATTGAGGCCCTCGCGGAGAGCGCTGCAGGGCCGGTGGCCGGTGCTGGGCCGCGGACGGCGCACCAGCAGCCGCGCCAGTCGCCGCCGACCCCGCAGGAGTTGGCGGTGCAGAAGGCAGCCTTGGCGAGGGAGTTGGTGACGCAGCTGGAGGGGGTGGAGCAGGAGAAGGAGAGCACCCGCGTCGTCATAGCCCACGCGCAGCGTGCCTTCGCAGTGGTGCAGGAGCGGGTGAACGATACCGAGGCGCGTGCCGCACAGCTGGAGGCCGCGCGGCGGGTGGCGAGAGAGAAGCTGCGGGCCATGCTAGAGCAGGTCTCCGGTGTGGTGCCGGGTCCTGCGGCGGTCGGACAGCGGCGTGTGGATGTGGATGCGCATCAGGAGGCCCTCGTGGACGTCAGCGAGCGCGTCCTCGCCGCCACCGCAGCCCTCAAGAAGGCGACAGACGCGCTGGAGGCACACCAGCAGTATCGTGTGACGGAGCCGACGGAGGAGGAGGCGCGGATCGCCAGAGCCTTCCGCGAGTCGGAGAGTGCATCGCATCAACGGCGCCACGGCTCCGACCTCTCGGCGCAGATGATGAGCGATGTGTACGAAGCCGCTACCAGCACCTTTGTGAGTCGGCATCAGTGGACGTGGATGGGCGTGTGCCTCGGCGCTATTCTGCTGCTTGCCGTCACCACCCTACAGTACAAGAAGTACAGCGTGTGAGAGCGTGGAGGGAGGAGTGAGGGACACGACTCCTCTCACACTGTGCCTGTTACCACCCCCACCACCTGTCTCCTGTGTGTGTGTGTGTGTGTGTGTGTGTGTGGTCTCTTCTGCCATCAAAGGTTGCGTTGCGATGGGTCTCGCTCACACGTTCGTGTTCTTCACCCCCACCACCACGCTCCACCTGCACGCACGTCCTGTCTTGTGCTTTCGCTGACTGTCACCGTTTACGATAGAAGAAGATACAAATGTGTATGTGTACGTGTGTATGTGTACGTGTGTACGTGTGTGCGTGTGTATGTAGCAGCACGGCAAGGCAACGTGGTAGTCTTCACGTTGATGTCACGACGTCATTGTCAAGTGCAGTCTCTGCATTCTTTTTTTTTTTCCGTCTCTGTACGTGTGTGTCTGTGTGTGTGTGTGTGTGTGTGTGTGTGTACTCCACACGCGAAGGGGGTTGGGTGGGACGGTGTCTGGGGTGGCACGTCGGCTCAGCGCATGATGTACTCGATGTGTCGCAGGGACGATTGCCCCGAGCGTCGACTCGAGGAGAGACACATCACCACCACCACCACCGCCTCCTCCCGCCCTCAGTGCGCTTCCCTTGTCTAACGCTCATAGTGCAACAACAATCACAAAGAGGATCGCCACCGTCGCCGCTGTCTCGATCGCTGTGCGCGGTGCAGGGACGAAGCAGGCTCGCCTGTCCACCTCTTCGTTGTCTACGAGGATGTCTGAACACACACACACACACACACACACACACACATACTATCACTCACTCTCACTAACTCTTACTTACTCTCACTCTCCTGTGTCTCTGCGCAGGCCTCTTTCTCTTTCTCTCTCTTCGCTGTTGTTGCTTCCCCTCCTTGCGCTGTGAACGAACACATCAAACAAACACAACAGCGGCAGCACAACACCTCTTCGTCTGTCCTCGCTCTCCGCCTCGGACACGCCGCTGCGCTAGTCTCTCTCACACTCCCTCTATCGCCGCGTGCGTGTGTGTGTGTGTGTCCTTCCTCTGCTTTGCCTTGTGATGACCCAGTGTGCGCGCCGTGTTGCCCTTACGGCGATCATGGCGGTCGCGGTGCTGCTGCTGACGTGTGCCGACTCGACTGTGCATGCGCGCCTCGCCGAGCCGTGGGAGCTGGCGGAGATGGAGGACGAGCTGCCTCCGACGTCACAGTTCGCTGTCGGCGACGCGCGCGCTTTCAACACACTGACACCCGACCAGCTGACGAACACGCGGACGGTGATGCAAGCGTTTGCTGCTGCGCTGCCGTCGCTGGGGTGGACGGGCGACGAGTTCTGCTCGTGGACTGGTGTGACGTGCTACATGACCCTTGTGCGGATCCTGGTCAAAGATGTCGCAGTCACGGGCACGCTTCCCAACCTGCCGGATGATGTGGACTACTCGCAGGTGATGATCGACAGCATTGAGTTCTTCAACCAACGCACATCTCTCACCGGTGCTCTGCCCGCGAGCTGGAGCAAGCTGCAGTACGTGACTCTGATCACCTTCAGCACTGCCGGTGTGTCGGGCACGCTGCCGCCGTCGTGGGGCTCGCTGCAGACGCTAAAGACGCTGACGGTGAGCACGACGAGTGTGTCTGGGACACTGCCGCCTCAGTGGGCCGCGTTGACTGCGCTGGAAAAGCTGACACTCACTCGGACACAACTGAGCGGGACACTGCCGTCTCAGTGGAGCTCGTTGCCGCGTGTGACCTCGATCAACTTGCAGCACAACTCTCTCAGTGGCGCGTTGACTCCTTCCTGGTCGCAGATGCCGTCCTTGACGAGCCTTGCACTCCAGTTCAACAACTTCTGTGGGTGCGCGCCACAGTCGTGGATCGACTCGACTACACTGCGCTATGGTGTAGATCGAAAGAACCGTGATGCCAGCTGCGCCACCACCGGCGCCTGCTCGCCAACAACAACAACAACAACGACAACCACGGAGGAGCCCACGGCGTCATCGTCTGCGTCATCGTCGGCGTCATCGTCGGCGTCATCGGAGGGAAGCGGTGCGGACTCAAGTCGCACTGACACGTCTTCTGCGTCGGACGCCTCCTCGTCGTCCAGTGCCGTGGATGCAGAGCGCTGTGGTGGTGTGGGCTGCAGACGTTGTCAGGAGGGTGCGTCGGGGATCTGCGCGCTCTGTGCCGAGGACTACTTTCTCATGGACAATGGCAAGTGTATCGTGTACTGCAACGATGGGGCAGCGAGGGCGTACGGCGGCGGCGGCGCCGCGCTGTCTGCGGCTGTTGTCATCTCAGTTCTCTGTCTGTGGTAACGAGAGGGGGCGGCGGCTGGGGTGAGCGGCGCCGATGCTGCGGGAGAGGTACTCACTTCCCCCCTGCCCCCCCCCCAACCACCCACTCACTTATCCATCCCACCTCTTCTTCACGGATGGCGAGTGATGCAGTGTGTTGTTCACTCTCGCAGGACGCCGTGGGCGGAAGATGCATCGATGGGGGTGCAGAGCAGTGCCTGCCTCCCTCCCTTCCTTCGCCCAGCCTCTCTTTTTTTTTTTTTCCAACGACTCTCCACCCACTCACCCACACGCACACATACCAACATCTGCCTGTGTGCCTGTGGGGCTCTCGAATGGTTGGGTGGTTGTGTGTGTGTGTGTGTGTGTGTATGTTGTGTGATCTTGCCTGTGTGTTGTCTTCTTGGCGACCGGTGGATCAGTGACACAGCCTTCCCTCTCCCTCTCTCTCTCTCGCTGCGTCTGTCTCTCACCACCACCAACACACACGCCAACACCACCACCAACACTAACACCGACATACACATGCACACACACTCTCTCTCATCCTCCCCTCTGTACCACTTCTTCCTCCTCCTCGTCTCTTCCTCCAAGCCTGTTTCTTTGTGGTGTGTGACGTTGATATGTCGCCACCCGTGTCCTCTGCGTGTGAGTGTGTGTGCATGTGTGCATGTGTGTGTGTGTGTGTGTGCAATGGAGCGCGGCTCCACCTTCTTGCTCTTCAGCTTCTCTCTCCCTCTCTCTGTCTTTTTGCTTTTGAGTTTCAATGTCACTCGCACCTCTCTCTCTCTCTTCCTCTCTTCCCTGTTCTCCTCCTCCTCGTCGTGTTGGTGGTGTTTGTTCGTGTTCATCAGTTGCTCGTGAAAAAAAAAAAAAAACATGCACACACACACACACACGCACATGCGCATGAGATGACACATCACGTTAGGCGTCGCCGATCTACATCCGGGTTACGCTTAGCCGTTGTGCATCCATCCATGAGCGGTCCGTGTGCTGGTGCTTCCTCTTGTATATATATATAGACACACAAACATGCATGTCAACACACACACACACACACACCTCTCTCTCTCTCTCTTGTGTTTACTTTCGTTTGTTTTTTTTTTTTTTTCTCTTCCCCTCCGTCATGGTTTTGTGTGAATATGACCGCTTATGAAGAGATGTGCGTGTGTGTGTGTGTGTGTATGTGTGTGTACGTGTGTATCGGTGCTGCGACACGTGGTGAACATTGCGCAGTCATTTTTTTTTTTTGTTTTGTTTTGTTTTGTTTTGTTCTTGTGTTTTTTTTTGTTTTGTTTTGTTTTTGTTGTTGTTTTTGTGCACGGGCTCTCACACACTCATGCGGCCGGCGCGTATCAGACAGCAGCATCTCTGTTTGTCTGTTGTTACTTCTGTGTGACCGAGTCTCTCTCTCTTTCTATCTGTTTGTTTCCCTTTGTGAAACTCACCTTTCGTGTTGGCGTGACGTGGAGTCGTGTCGTGTGTACACCCACCAGCGTGTCCTCCCTCCTCATCTGCCACACACACACACACACACACACACACACACACACACACAGACGCACACTCCTCCTCTGCCGCTTCTCAGCCGTGGGCATCACCGCCCACACTGCAGTCCAATCCGACTCTTGTCTTGTCTTGTCCCCATCAGCGGTGCTGAGCTGCTCACCCCTTGTGTCGTGCGTGTCTGTGTGGTGCGTGAGTGTACACACACTGCACCTCGTGAGGACCTCTTCGCGTGGTGCCCCCCCCCCCCCCGTCTCTCTTTCTTTCTTTACTTTTCCACCCGTTTGTCTGCCTTGCCCCTCTCACGTCTGCCTCTGCCTCTGCCTCTGGGTGGTTGCGCACCGTGATGTGTGTTTGTGTTTGTGTTTATATGTGCGTTTGTGTGTGTATGTTGCCTGTCGCCAAGCCTCCCCAGCGTACGGTCGCGTCGTACTCACCACTTGTCGAACACCCACATCCACGTTCTCTCTCCCAATCATCATCACCACCAGAGCTGCGCCTGGTGTGTCTGCCCCCCGCCTCCTCTCCCCTCACGTCCTTGCCGGCTCTCCTCCTCCATCATCTCTTCTTCTCTGCTCCTCTCACAGACACACACACACACACACACACATACACACACACACCACACACACACACACACACACGGCCGCCCTTCTCCGTCCGCTGCTCTGCTCGCCCACGACAGCTCGCCTCTTGTGCGTTCGTCTGAGCATTGCCGACCCGCCGCCAGCACCGGTGGTGCGCTACAATCATCCCCGGACAGAGCAACACCGCTGCCGCACGATGCAGACAGGCGTCCACGGCCACGGACGAGGAGGTCCGACCACTCTGGTGATGCTGCTGCTGCTGCTGCTGCTGAGTCCGCTGCCGTGTGTGGATTGTCTCGTCAACTCGCTCACACCGGAACAGCTGTCGAACACACTGCCGGTGATGCAGGTGTTTGCCGCCGCGATGCCGTCGCTGGGGTGGACGGGCAGCGACTTCTGCTCGTGGACCGGGGTGACGTGCTACTTGACGACCGTGTCCTTCGTGGGGTCTGGCGTGCCTGCGACCGGCACGCTGCCCGACTTGCCAGATGATGTGGACTACTCGCAGGTGATGATCACCCACATCACGTTCTTCAACCTTGGGACGTCTATCAGCGGGACGCTGCCGGCGAGCTGGAGCAAGCTGCAGCAGCTGACGAGCATCGACCTCGGCGGAACAAGTGTGTCCGGCACACTGCCCCCATCGTGGGGCTCGCTGGCGCTGCTGCAGTACCTCACGCTCAGCGCGACGAGTGTCTCTGGTACACTGCCGCCTCAGTGGGCCTCCATGACAGCGCTGCTGCAGTTGGCCATGTCGGGGACGGAGCTGACCGGGACGCTGCCGCCGGAGTGGAGCTCGCTGCAGTCGGTGACGTCCATCAACTTGCAGCGCAACTCCCTGCAGGGCTCCTTCCCGCCGTCGTGGTCGCAGATGCCGTCAATGGGGATCGTCGCGCTGCAATACAACAACTTCTGTGGCTGCCTGCCTTCGTCGTGGACCGCCACGCGGACGTTCAGAGCGGGTGTGGATGCGAAGCACCGCAGCTCCAACTGCTCGACTGCCTCCGTGTGCGCGCCAACGACGACGACCACCACCACTACAACGACGACGACCACCACCACGACCACCACCACCACGACAGAGGAGCCGGCCATGACGTCCGCACCGGTGGAGGAGTCGGACTCCCACGCTCAGCAGCACACCAACGGCGGAGACGGCGCGTGCGACGTGGAGGGGTGCACGCGGTGTCGGGCTCCGTCGTCGGTGCTGTGCAGTGTGTGCAACGACAACTACTTCCTCACGGACCGAGGCACCTGCATCGTGTACTGCAACGGCGCCGCCGCCTCCGTGACGGGCGGGCGTCTACCACCCATCCTCCTCGCCGCCGCCCTTCTGCTCTGGGGTGTCCTGGCGACGCGCACGGCCACGTTGGCGTGACAGGCGGTGGACGCCAGTGGTCGGACACTGCAGTTGAATCACACACACACACACACACACACACATCTTCCTGCCACGTCTTCTATCGGTCCGCGCCGCCGCTCAGCCGATTCCCCCTCTCTCTCTCTCTCATTCTCGCTATCATGTTTACTACTCTCTCCACACACACACACACACACACGCACACACACCTCCTGCAGCTGTCTGGTCTTCTTCCTCTTCTCCTCCTCCTCCCTGCACCTCTGCGGACGCTGCCTCTCATTCTCTCTCTATCTCTCTCCTTCTCACTTCTTCTTCTCTCTCTCTCGTACGTACGGTCCTCTGCGTTTTATCTTTTTACTCTGTTGTGTGTGTGTGTGTGTGTGTGTGTCGCATAGTGTGTACTTCACACTTCTTTTTTTTTTTTCTCGTGAGCGTACGTGACGTCGAACCGCACTCGCACGTGACACTCACCTGTAGACGCGTGTTTATCTGTGTGTGTGTGTGTGTGTCGTGACACCTTCGCCACTTCCCATTCGTTACCTCTCTCCTCCTTCTCCTCCTCCTCTTCCATATTTCTATTGTGTGTGTGTGTTTGTGTGTTCTCGTGACTTTTTTTTTTTTTTTTACTTCTCCTGTTGAACCACTTGGAAATGGAACGTGTCTGTGTATGTATATCTGAATGTGTCTCGACGCATGTGTGTGTGTGTGTGTGTGTTCATGTTTGCTTGTGTCTACACGTGCTGAGAAGCACGAGCGCTTGCCACCCGCAGCGGCGGCGGCGCGTCTTCATGTCGGGACCAGCTCATACGCCACACACACATACACACACATATGCGCGTACCATCCCCTCAGCCCCGGAGAGCGTCTTCGCACCTTGGCGCTGGGGAGAGAGAGGGCAGGGGTGATACTCCCCTGACGTGCGTGTGCTTGCACACGGACAGCTGCACGTGTCCCCCACCTTCTCTCTCTCTCTCCACTTCCCTCGGCTCGTCGCTTCCCGCAGAACCGGAATGACACACGTGAAACACACAATAGAATGGGCATCGATGAGCCTCGGACAACAGCGGGTGTGTGAGTGTGTCTGGAGAGGGCGTGGAACACACACACACACATTTGCACGCGTTCACTCGCCATGTGTCGTGAGAAGAGCCGCGGCCGCCCTCCACTGTCTCCTGCGAGAGAGAGAGAGAGATGCACCGCAAACAGCGCTCTTCCAGCGTTGTCTCGCTGTTCTGCCCTCACGAGTCACCCATGCCAGTCTGTTGCTGCAGGCACAGCTCTGTATCTCCAGCTGCACCTCGTCTCTGCCGCTCTCTTCGTATCTCACCCTTCTCTCTCTCCCACACACACACACACATATATATACAGATACGCAAGCCCACACGCAAACTCTGATAAGCTACGCTGCGACTGTGTGTGTAGACGCACCAGCACCAACCACGCTCGTCGGCTCCGCTCTTCTCTCCATTGTGGCAGGACTCTCGCCACGGTAACGACAAACGAACACACACAGAAAGAGAGACTTGTGTGTTAGTGACTGTCTGTGTCTGTCTGTGTGTGGTGGTGCGTCCATCAGCGCGGCAGTGTCGCTGCTGCTTCTCCTCCACCGCAATCAGACTCGATCCTTCTTCTTCCACAGATTCAAGTGTACACACACACCTTCACACTCACATTCACACGCGCAAATCTGTGAAGTCACTACTCATCTCTCTTTCTTTTTTTTTTTTAATTCTAAGTTCTCCTCCTCCATCGTTGCCGCACGATCCTGTGCGATCAGAGAGGCGCGCAGAGAGAGCAAGAGAGTGAGAGCAATGCCGTCGCATCGTGGGCAACGCCGTCACGGCGCCACGCAGCCGTCATCGTCGCCATCATCGTCATCAGAGACTGAAGAGCAAAGGCAGCCCCACGATGAACAGCGATCGAACATCCCACCAGAGCCGGAGCAGCAGAGAGGCGACGTGGACGGCGACGGCGTCTTCGCTGATGAAGAGGACTCCTACCGTCTGGTCGTCGAGCATGACGAGCACCTCAGCCGCAACCGTGTCTACAGCGACTTCTACGACCACGTCATCCGTCTGAAGATGACTGACGCAGGTGAGGTCGTGCGTGACTTCCACAACATCGACCGCAGCGGTGGAAGGGGTGCGACACCGCGTCACGAAGCGCCGGCCATCACGACCCCCACCTCCTCGGCGGCCAAGGTCACCTCGAACACGTCTCTCGACCGCACGCCCACGGACGTCAGCGGCGACAGTCGCGCCGCCACCCCACCGGCATCCGTGCACCACCACACACACACGCACCGCGACGGTGACGGGGACACCGACGCTCCTCTCGGCGTCTCTGCGACCCTTCTACCCGAGGCAGCAGATGCGCACTACGTGAGCCGGCTGCAGAGCGAGAACGCGCGACTGGCGCTGGAGCTGCAGGGGAGTCGAGAGACGGTGCTGAAGCTGCGCGAGCTGCTTCACACGACCCCCGATGCGCTGCTGCGCTGCATGCACGCGCAGGACGATGAGGACGAGCCCGGTGACACAGACTCGTCACCCAACCAGCACCACCAGCACCAGCACGGCGAGGCTGGCGGCGCCGCGCGACGTGAGACGAGTCCTGTGACACCGATGCCCGACTCGAGGCGGCCACCGCTGCCCCCACGCCTGGCATCTGCCAACACGGTCTCATCGCTCTCCCACTCCACCTCCCCAGTCTCCTGCAGCGCCGCCACATCCTCGGCTGACCCGCCCCTGCGCCCCTCACCACCAGCAGCGCCGACGGCGGCGACGCTACAAGTTGGACCGCAGGCACCGCTGGCTCTCTCCCCGCCACCGAGGACGCACCTGCTGCTCAGCCCACAGCCGGCGCTGCCCCCTGCCAGCGACGGCGGCCGCAGACCCACGCGGCCGTGTGCGACGCCACTCGCGGTGGCCAACTTCTTCTGGGCTCTGCAAGTCGCACCGCCGCCGTCCACGCTGCACGCCGGCTGCGGCTACGCGGACCACTGCCACGCCGCCGCCGCCGTCATACCCCTGCGCAGCCCACTCGAGTCGGGGGGCCGCAGCAGCGGAGGCGGCGCCGCTGGCAGCGCGTACGGCGCGGCAGGGTGGTCGGCTGTCGACGCCGGCGGCGCAGCTGCAGGGCCGTCGCGCACGTCCTTTCATGGCAGCCGACCACCGCTGCAGAGCGTCGAGGCGGCGGAGGAGGAGGCGGCCCTCGCGTGCGAGAGTGCGTGGGTGGATTCAAGCTACTACTGCTACAACATCATGGAGGAGATGGCGAGTCTGCGCGTGGTGGCGTCGCCAGATGACGTGGCGGGTGCCTGTGATGTGTGTCTGACCGAAGACGCGATGACGCGGCGGCTGCTGGACCGCAGCCCGCTCCCCATGACGCCGGTCGCAGCACCGACCGCAGTCGCGGATGCAGTGGCGCCATCGCCTGAGCTCACCTCCAACACCACCTCCGACGCCACACCCGGCGCAGCGACGCTGTCGTGGGGGATGCAGTCCCCCGAGGGTGCGGGAGGGCTCGACGGCTGCCTCACGTCCTCAGCGGCGCGGCGCTACCGCCTCCCTTATCTGCAGCGGCTCTGGGTGACGTCGGTGCTGCGTCATCTGCTGCTGTTCTGGCTCGCCACGATGACGTGTGTGCTGCTCTTCCTCCCGGGCATCATCATGGGCACCGTCAACGTCTTCGAAGCCGCGGTCGAGGAGGACTACTATGCGCTGCGCAACCGCTTCGGTCGTGGGGCGCTGCTCGCCGCGGCGCGGCTCGGCGCCTGCACCGCCACGTTTCTTGTTTACTTCGTCGCGGTGTGCGCAAGCAGCGGTTGGCGTCACCGGCAGCATCACCACCGGCAACAACAACAGCAGCAGCAACAGCAACAACAGCAAGAGCAGCAGCAGCAGATGTCTGTGGGGCCGTGGCAGATGACGAAGCGCGGCCTGCTTGAAGCTGTGCGGTCCATCGGCACTCTTGTACACCTGCTGCTGTGCATTGGCGCAGGGCTCATGCTCTTGGGTGCTGTGCTTCTCCGCGAAGGCTGCCGCGAGTCGAACGTGCCGCTGGCGCTGCTCGGCAGCTCCTGCTACGGGGCGGGCGAGGCACTGCTGCTCGGTAGCCTCTGCGTGGTCGTGTGTGCTGAGGTGGGCGTGGCGGCGGGTGTGAGCGCCAGTCTTCAGATTCTGCTGCTGACGTGGCTCGTCGTGAACGCCTTCGGCGCCTTCGTCTTCCCCAAGATGAACGAGTACGTCTACACCACCGCCGCGATGGTCGACGCGCTTGTGTGCACGACCGGCGTCCTCGCCGCCTTCGTGTTTGGAGTTCTGGTGCTCTGCCCGCGCGACCTCATCGCCAGGGCGGCGCGGGCGCACACGGACGACATCACCCCGCGCATGCTCTGGGCTGCCGCC
Source organism: Novymonas esmeraldas (assembly GCA_019188245.1). Classification (NCBI taxonomy): domain Eukaryota; phylum Euglenozoa; class Kinetoplastea; order Trypanosomatida; family Trypanosomatidae; genus Novymonas; species Novymonas esmeraldas. The sequence continues at coordinate 75,106 of JAECZO010000094.1, forward strand.
CGGCACGACGTGTCCTTCTGCTTCCTGCTGCGCGCCACCACGGTGGGGCTGCTGACCGCCGCCGTCATGCTCCTCCTCGCCTGCGGCCTCGCCGTCTTCATCCCGACGCAGGCGGCGGCGGCGGCGGTGGCCGAGACCTCCAAGGCGCGTGCGATGATGGGCACGAACACCGGCGCGGCCGAGGTGACCGTGTCCGCCAGCGGCGACCAGGACAGCTGGGCCACACATCAGCGGCACGCGCCGGTCCTGCTCTTCGCCCACGCACTGGTGGCGGTGCCGATGTGCCTCATACCGCGTCTGGCCTCGCTCATCAACCGGTGGTGTCCGGTGTCGCTGCTCACGACGCTGCTGTGTGTCATGTGGGTCCTCAGCACTGGGGCCTCGTGGGCGCCGGTGCTCGGGCTCGACGAGCTCCTCTCTAGCACCGTCGCCCCTGCAGGCGCCAAGACGAAGCCGGCGAAGGGCGAGGCAGCCGTCGATGCGGTGCCGACGGTGCTGTCCTGGAGCAGCGGTGTGTGGGTGTGGCTGGCGAGGCACCACTTCCTGAACCCCTGCATCGACGTGTGCGCCATCGTCACCGGCGTGGTCTACACCATCGTCGTCACGAGTCTCCTGCGCTCCATCGCCAACGCAGGCGTTCAGCTGCCCGTCATGCACCCCAGTCGGTGGCGCAGTGCGTTTCATGAGCGGACCCGCACGACCAGCTGCGCCGCCGCCACCGCCGTCGATGAAGCGTCACCGCTGCTGTCGAAGACGGCGAAGAAGGCTGGCGGCCCGCACGCGAGCGTCGATGCGGCAGCCGTGGAGGCGGAGCGGCCCGGCACGACGGCGGCTGACGTGGCGTACGAGGATGCACTCCAGCGATGCGCTCGGATGCAGCTGCGCGGCGGCCCGGCAACGATGACGGTGCTGGTGTGTCTGCTGGTCATGACAGTGCTGTTGATCTGCGTCTGTGCGATGTCGACGACGGCGGTGTTGCTCACGAACCGCGACGAGTCACCCGTGTACGTGCATCGCATTCTACCTGGCGTGACGCTTGACGAGCATCTGGTGGTCAAGAGCACCCTGGCGTGTGTCTTGACAGCGGCGATGCTGGTGCAGTGGGTGGAGGTCGTCCATCGCCGCTGCTGCTCCTGCCTCCGCTGAGCTCGCAAGCACAGGAACGTGTAAGGCGTAGCAGTGGTCGTGGTGGTGGTGGTGGTGTGCGTGTTGCAGCCGCAGCCGCCGGCATGAAGAGAGCGAGCCTCCTCAGTTCGGATCACGACAAGGTGGTGTCGTTGTGGTGTGAAGCGTGTGTGTATGTGTGTGTGTGTGTAGTGGAAGGAGAAGCGGAGTGTGGGTGTGTGGGGAGGTAGTTATCGTAAGCGAAGCACACACACATACACGCACACGTCTACATGTACTCGTGCACGCACAAACAAGGGAATGTGTGGGCTGTACGTGTGTGCATGCATGCATGCATGTATGTGCGAGCACTCGTGTGTGTGTATGTGTGTGTGTATGTGTGTGTTTTGCACTTCATTGACGCATCTACATTTTTTTTTTTTTTGTAGATGCCATTCAGCAGAGTGGTAGACTCTACAGTAATGGTGTGCGCGGCGGTGTAACTCTGTTTGCGGCATCGCCCTTCTACACACACAACACACACACATACAGACGCACACACAGAGGCAATCGCGATGGTACATGACATCAACCTCACGCATACCGCCTCTCGCTCTCGCTGTACCTCCTCGAATGTGCGAGGTGGGGGGAAGAGGTGATGTGTCATCACCATGAACACGCTGCATCTCTCTCTCTCGCTCTCTCCCTCACTCCGTACACGTCGATATCGATGTACACCGCGTGCGGTGCTCCCATACACACACACACACATACACATTTATTGTATGCGCGTCATCTGTGTTTGTTTGTGCTGCTGTCGCCTGACGCAGTGTGACATCACCACGTTCTAAATATCACACACAAACACAGACACACACACGCAGGTAGAGAGGCGTGTGTGCAGGCACGAAGAAGAGGGAGATAGACCGACGCGGCTTTGAAAGGAGGAGGAGGTGGTCGTCGTCGTCGTCGCGCTGGACACGCTCTCCCGGTGCTCGCTCGCTCGCTCATCCTCCTCTCTCTCCCTCTCTCTCCCTCTCTCTCTCTCGCTCGCTCCTGTCTCTGTAGGAATGGCGACGGCGGCGGAGCGCGACGGGGGCGACCGCAACGTGCTCGACTTCAACACGTACGAGGACTACCTCGACCAGCAAGTCACCGGGGAGGACCTCTTCTACCTCGAGGACCAGGACGCGGCGCGCAAGATCGTGGAGCTCGGCTACAAGGGCAAGGACGTGCTCAGCCGGGACGAGTTCGAGGCGGCGCAGCAGCTCGCAAGAACCGGCCCGCTGAAGCGACGGGAGAGCGCCGAGGTGATCACGAGCGCCGGCAAGGATGTGAGCGACAGCCCGCTGCTGGCCGCCCTCGCGCGGCGTGAAGAGCTCGTGCGCACCGGCAAGCTCGCCACGGTGCTCTTCCTGCGCGACCACGTGAGCGGGCAGGAGGTGTCGGCCTACATCGACTACGGCCACCGTCTACGCAGCGAGAACTTCGAAGTGTACTTCAAGCGGGAGAAGAAGCTGTTGCCGAAGCGCAGCGACCTGAGCTACTACAACTGGAAGACGCACACGCTCTTCTACAACAACAGCCCCGCCTTCCAGGTACTCGCCGACAGCGCCCTCGGTCTGGTGATGAAGCACAAGCGCGACCGCAAGGCCATCCACGTAGACCCGAACGCGCCATCACCGGGCGACAACTGCAGCCGCACTGTAGTCCCCTGCAAGGACTATCTGCAGGTGGTCATCTACGATCACGTAACGCGGCGCAAGAACTGAGGTCGGAGGGGCCGCGACGCCTCGCGGGTGGGAGGAGGAGGAGGAGGGGGAGGGGGACTCACACGGATCATGAGTGAGTGCCCTCTCTCTCTCTCTCCATCTTTCCTTCTCACACACTAGCACACACACATAGACATTCACACACTCCTGCACGTGGTGTGTCGGGAGCAGTCCGGACAGACCCAAAGCACAGAGGAGGGGTACATATGTGTGTGTGTGCGTGTGTCTAGTCGAGTGGGCGCAGCCAAGTCATGTAGGTGATGTCAAGTAGAACGCCGATCTCGGCACGAACAGTCTGCTCCCACAGTTTTTTTTTTTTTTGGATCTGTAAGAATGTGTACTTGTGTGTGTGTGTGTGTGTGTGTGTGCCCTTCGTCGGGTCACCTACGTCCCCCCCCCCCATCGCACTGTCTGCCGTCACCTGCAAACCGCATCCGCACACGTACACACGCACTGCTGGTGGGGGGAAGAGGTCGTATGAGCAGATCGACAGTCGCATGAGAGAGAGAGAGGTGGGGTGCGGGGAAGGAAGGCGCGGGGCGATGGCAACCTCGGGCGTACCCCGTGTCGTGAGCAGTACTGGCCATGCATGCCCAATGTTCGTGTGTGTGTGTGTGTGTGTGTGGGCGCCGTGGTCTCATCCATCGTCGAAGTCCCTCACTTCCTTCACACACACACACACACACACACACACACACACACACGTCTATCGTTCCCCTCACTTTTGCATCTTCTTCTTTCTCTCTTTTTTGTTTTTGTTTTTCTGCGTCTGCCCTGTTGTCACCACCACGGACTGCACACACACACACACACACACGCACACATATACGCCTACGCACATACGCACATGTGTGTGTGTACATGAGCGAAGCACAACTACGTCACGCCAGTCTACCGCTCTCCCTATTTCTCAATCAACCACACACACACACACACACACACACACACACACAGTCTTCTCTATCGAGCCACACTCACATACGCACGCACACGCACACGCTTCCGTATCACGTCTCTCTCCCTCCTCCTCTCCCAATGTCCTCTGACAGCGCAGACGTGGGCAGTGTGCGGCCGCCGGTCGCCGCCAAGAAGCCGCACCGCGTCACCTTCGGCTACGTGGAGGGCGAGGACCGCGGGCCGAACCCCATGAACCCGCCGCGCCACCACGAGGACCCGTACTTCTGGATGCGCGACGACGACCGCAAGGACGCCGCCGTGATCGCACACCTCAGCGCCGAGAAGGCGTACTTCGAGGCGCGCAGCACCGACACGCTGGAGCTCCGGGAGACGATCTACGCGGAGCACATCTCCCACATCAAGGAGGATGATGTGTCAGCGCCGTACGTGGATGGGCCGTACCGCTACTACACGCGCGAGGTGAAGGGGAAGTCGTACAAGATACACTGCCGCGTGCCCAAGGACGCGACACCCGGCGATGCCGCGGCGGAGCAAGTCATCCTGGACGTCAACGCGGTCGCAGAGGGGAAGGCGTTCTGCGATGTGATGGAGGTGGCCCCGGCGCCGCCGGCGCACGACCTCGTCGCCTTCTCCATCGACACGAGTGGCAACGAGGTGTACACGATTGAGTTCAAGCGAGTGTCGGACCCGGCGGCGACGATCACCGACACCGTGAGCGGCACGAACGGTGAGGTTGTGTGGGGGAAGGACCACACCTCGTTCTTCTACCTGACGAAGGACGAGACGCTGCGCGACAACAAGGTGTGGCGCCACGTGATGGGGCAGCCGCAGTCCGAGGACACGTGCCTCTACGAGGAGCCCAACCCACTCTTCAGCGCCTTCCTCTACAAGGCCGCCGACAGCAACACGCTCTGCATCGGCTCGCAGTCGTCCGAGACGACGGAGATGCACCTCCTCGACCTCCGCATTGGCAACCATCACAACACGCTCGAGACGGTGCGGCCGCGTGAGAAGGGCATCCGCTACGACGTGCAGATGCACGGCACGGACCACCTCCTCCTCCTCACGAACGAGGGAGGGGCGGTGAACCACAAACTCATCCTGGCGCCGCGGCAGCAGCCCAGCGATTGGTCCACCGTGCTCGTCGAGCACCGCGAGGATGTGTTCATGGAGAACGTCGCCGTGCGTGCCAACTACCTCGTCGTGGCGGGGCGCCGGGCGGGGCTGACGCGCATCTGGACGATGACAACGGACGCGCAGGACGGCGGTGTCTTCAAGGCTGGCGCCGAGCTGCGCGAGGTGGAGATGGCGGAGCCGATCTTCACGGTGCACCTGGTGGAGTCGCAGATGGCCGAGTACGACGCGGCCACGTTCCGCGTGGAGTACTCCTCACTCGCCACCCCCAACACGTGGTTCGACGTGAGCCCGCAGGACCACGCCCGCACCGCCGTGAAGGTCCGCGAGGTCGGCGGCGGCTTCGATGCCAGCAACTACAAGGTAGAGCGCCACTTCGCCACCGCGCCGGACCGCACGAAGATCCCACTCTCGATCGTCTACCACAAGGACCTCGACATGAGCGCACCGCAGCCGTGCATGCTGTACGGCTACGGCAGCTACGGTCTCTGCATGGACCCGCAGTTCAACATCAAGCACCTGCCCTACTGCGATCGCGGTATGATCTATGCGGTGGCGCACATCCGCGGCGGCAGCGAGATGGGCCGCGCGTGGTACGAGGTGGGCGCCAAGTACCTCACGAAGCGCAACACCTTCTCGGACTTCATCGCCGCCGCCGAGTACCTGATCGAGGCGAGGATGACGTCGCCGTCGCAGCTGGCGTGTGAGGGGCGGAGCGCCGGCGGTCTGCTGATGGGCACGGTGCTGAACATGCGCCCGGACCTCTTCCAAGCGGCCCTCGCCGGCGTGCCCTTCGTCGATGTGATGACGACCATGTGCGACCCCACCATCCCGCTGACCACGGGGGAGTGGGAGGAGTGGGGCAACCCGAACGAGTACAAGTACTACGACTACATGCTGAGCTACAGTCCCATCGACAACGTCCGCGCGCAGGCGTACCCGAACATCATGATCCAGTCCGGCCTCCACGACCCCCGCGTTGCCTACTGGGAGCCTGCGAAGTGGGTGAGCAAGTTGCGAGAGTACAAGACGGACGACAATGAGATCTTGTTGAACATGGACATGGAGAGCGGGCACTTCTCAGCGAAGGACCGCTACAAATTTTGGAAGGAGTCGGCCATCCAGCAGGCCTTCGTGTGCAAGCACCTCAAGAGCACCGTACGCATGCTGGCACGCAAGTAGAGCCACACAGAGACGGAGACAGAGACAGAGACAGGGAGAGAGACTATCGTCATCTATTTGCGCGACGGCGCACGTTTGCGCTTCCTTTCTTTGTTTGTTTTTTACATCATCTCCAACCCATCACCACACACAAACACTCTCTCGAGACCGCATACATGTATCTGTGTGTATCCGTCTGTGTGTTTGTGTGTGTGTGTGTGTGTGTGGGTGTGCGTGTGTGTCTGTATCGATCGCGTGTTTATCTGCCTCTCTTCTCTCCACGTGGCTGTGGCGACATAGCCTCACCGGTGTCAACGTGTGTGTCTGTGTATGTGTGTGTGTATGTGGAGTGTGGAGTGTGGGGTGTGGGGCGAGTGGGTGCACAAGTGCGTCGCCTCCGCTGTAGGGTCACCGCCACCACCACGACAGTCGCCCTCCCATCCCGTCTCTCATCCTCCTTAATCATCTGTCTGTTCTCGCTCTGATGACGTCGTGTGTTGTTGTGCCTTCGTTTCTTGCTGGACCTGCCACGACGGTCCCGTCCACACACACACACACACACACACACACACACCAGACATCACACACCTCCACCACAGTCGCCGGCCGCCGTCTCTCTTCCCTCCCCCTCTCCCCTCACCTCCCCAACCTCTGTGGTCAGTGATGAAGGTGATGGAGGGAGTCGGCCCCGGGAGGGAGTACGTGTGCTTCTGTGTGTGTGTGTGTGTGTGTGTGCATGCGAAGAGCAAGGTGTCCATCGCAACGAAATTAAAAAAAAAAAAAAGAAGGGAAGATGAGCGCCATCTTCGATGGCATCGCCTCCTTGCGGATGTAGCATCGGAGGAGACGTACGGGTGCTATCTGAAGTCTCTCTCTCACTCCCTCTCTGTGTCTCTCTCTCTCTGGTAGTTGCTCGCGCACTTGCTGTTGTGTGGGTGTGCGGGCGTACTGGTGGCAGCACGTTGTGGCTGCTGCTGCAGAGCGACATCTCTTCCTCTTCACGCCTCAACTTTTTGTCTCGCCTCTACCTCGCTACCGAATCACTGGACGTCGTTGCGCACACATACACACGTGCATCTGTGCACACATGGGATCCGCTCGTGGGTGTTGGTGTTGGTGACAACATCACAGAAGCCGCGACGCCTCTTCTCTTCTCTTCTCTCTCTCTCTCTCGTTCTTCTCTTCGCCTGCCTCCACGCGCCGAAGGGAACCTCAGCGCGCACACGCACACAGATAGACCACACACACACACACACACATACACACACACACACACGCACAAGGGCGATACCTTCTCATGTAAACTAGCAGGTGGCACGACTCCCCGAGCCCCACCTCTTCTTTTCCCCACACACACACAAATACACAAACACACTCGCTGCCTCGCCAACAAAAAAAAAAAAAAAAAGAGAGAGAGACTCACTCTCTCACTTGTCGTGCAGCAGCAGCAGCGGGAGTGACGGCGTTGGAGGATGGCGTTGGTGGAGGAGGCGCGTCGCCATCTCGAGGCGGAGGTGCACGCGTACATCCGCACTGCACAGCCGGCGCCGCCCCCCACGCAGGCAATCGACCCCAACGGCGTCTCTGCGGCGGCAGTGGTGAGCGCCACCGCCACTGCCGCAGCAGCCAGCAAGGACCGCCGCAAGCCACCACGCGGCGGCGAGCCGAACGGGGCGCCGCACCGCACACCGGCGTCCACGCACGCGAGATCAGCACCGAGCGTCAAGCAGGCGCGAGCGCGTCTTCAAGAGGCGATCAAGAAGCTGCAGTCTGCTACACTCGTGACGACGCAGGTGTCCTCCGCCGCGGCGGCAGATGACGCGGCCCCGGCAGTGGCGCTGCGCAGAAGCACATCGAAGAGCGCCGTTGGGCCATCATTGATGCCGGGGCTCACCGCGGCCGCGGGTGCCGCAGCAGCGCGGCGCAGCGTCGGCGTCCCCACCCCGCACGGGCGGGCAGCGGACACGGATGCGGTGGACGGCGCAGCCGCCTCGCGCGCCGGGTCGCGCTCCCCATCGCCGCCGGTATCACAGCAGCAGCAGCTCGTGCGCTCGCACTCGCCATCGCTGGCGTCGTCGACGCGCGGCCTGATGCGTCTGTCGTCCATGGCCACAACGGCCACGACGGCGGCGGGGCGCGGCAACTCGGGTGCAGCGGCGGCGGCGCACCATGCGAACGTGCATCTGCGCCGCCTCGGCACGTCGCTTGCCTTCGCGGAAGACTGCCTCCACTATGCCGCGGTGCTCGCCGACGCCGGGCTGGGCGGCGACGCGCAGTCCTGCTTCTTGCAGCTGCTCTCGCACGACGTCACCACCCACTACGAGCAGGTGCTGACGCGGTGCGTCGAGCCACAGCCGCGCGCTGAGGTCGACTCGCAACACGCGAGTGGCGCTGCGGCGGCAGCGGCGGCAGCGACGGCAGCGGCGTCCACGCGTGGACCGCGACGCCAGCGGCTCAGCCTCGGCGGCGGGCGTGGCCGAGAAGATCGCAAACGACCATCCGGCACCGGACTGGGTGACGCCGCCGGCGCGGCCACCGCCGGCGAGCACGAGAGCGCCGAGGACGGCGGCGGTCGGGTGACGGACGCGATGGAAGTCTTTGCCGCTGATGTTCCTCTGCCGCTGGCGCTGCGGCTGCACAAGTGTGTGGTGCGCTATCAAGCCCTCCTCCTGTACGTCCGCTTCGGCGAGGTCTTGAAGGCCGACGTGCACGGCGATGCCGCGGGCTGCACCACGGCCCTGGAGGCGTGTGCCTGTGTCGAGCAGCTCGTCGCGCTGGAGCAGCGGGTGCTGCGGGCACCGGCCTTCTGCGCGGCCGATGTCCTCCAGCGCGAGACGGCGGCGCTGAAGGAGGACGTGAGCGGCGCGGGCGATGGGCGAGGCGGCCGCAACATTCACACTGTCCTCGTTGCGGGGTGCAGACTCGTCGACCTGGTCGCCGAGCCGTCCGCCGAGCCGCTCGTCTCCTCCCCATCCGCGTCCCCACACGCGCACGCGCCACACGGCGAGGCGGCCGCTCGTGTCTACGCGGTGGAGGACACCGCCGCGCCGGCGCTCCTGGCGATGCGCCAGTACGTGGCGAACATGTGCCAGCGGCTGCTCGCCTACCTCACCGCCACCACCACGACGGCAGCGTCCGCCGACGCAGTCGTGGCGGCGGCGGTGGCGGCGCCTGCGAAGGATGTTGTCGCCGCGATCACCCGGCGTCTGGCGGACGCACTGCGCACCTCCATCGCCATGGCCGAGCTGCACCACCACCACGCCGACACCACCTCTCCCACCGATGGGCCCACACGCGGTGGCGGCAAGACGTGCTTCCCATTGGCCGCCGTAGAGTACCTGCCGTGGCGCCTGCAGGAGTACGCGCTGCTCCAGCGCTGCTACGCGCACCTGCACGACGACGTCCTGTCATCCAGCGCCGCCGTGGCGGCGGCGCAGCGTGCGCTGCATCAGGTGCTGCAGCTCACCGAGCTCGAGTACCTCGACCCCGTGCCGCCCCCCGCGTCGTCTGCGCAGATTCTCAATGTGGCCGTGCAGCAGTGCGCTCGGCAACTGCTCGTGGCGACGTGGCGCAGCACTGTCCTGCAGGTCGGATCACCGGCGCTGCCCGCGGAAGGGGCTACACGCGCCGTGGCCGTCGACGGCGGCGAACAAACAGCTGCACCGGCTACCTCAGCAGCAGCAGCAGCAGCAGCAGCAGCAGTAGGAGCGGGGGCCGCAGCAGCAACAGCGACGCCGGCGGTGGCCACCGCAGCGTCCACGCTTGCCGCCATCACCGCGGTGGTTCAGCATACCGTCTCGACGCTGCTCTCTCTGCAGTGGGTGCCGCCAACCGCGTCCGCGTCCTCGTCGACGCCGCCGCCGCCTGTGCCGTCGCCTCCGCCTCCGCGCGGTGCAGGGCTGGCGGCGGCGGCGGCGGCGGCAGCAGCAGCCCACTCCAGCACCGGGGGTAGGATGACGGGCACGCGTCTCCTGGTGCTGCTGTGGACCTTCGTGGCGGAGGTGGAGCAGCACTCTGCGCAGCTCACCGGCAAGGCGGACATCGCCGACGCACTGCGCGCCGCCGCCGCCGCGGGTGATGTGGTGGACGACGACCACGAGTACCGCGGCGACGCCAGCGCCGGCCGCACGTCGCCGTCGCCGCCGTCGGGCGGTGCGTCGCCGGCGGAGAAGCCGCTGAAGAAAGTGAAGGGCGGCGGCGGCGGCGGCGCGTTGGGGAAGCAGAAGGTGGACAAGGCGGAGGAGGCGGCGCAGGAGCAGGCGGCCGCAGCCGCAGCAGCGGCAGCGGCGGCCGCGGCGTCGCCGGTGCTGCCCTTCAGCATCGCCCACCAGCACGCGAGCGTCGTCGCACTCGCAGCACGCTTCCCGCGCGCTGCACTCGAGATGACGCTGCAGTGGACCTCCATGATCGAGGCTGCCGGTGCGGCGCCGCGGTGCGGGGGAGGCGACGAGAGGGACCGCCACGGCAGCGGCGATGGCGGCGCACGCCGGTCCGCCAGCTCGCAGCAGCAGCAGCGGCGGATGTCCAAAGGCACCGGCGGGGCAGATCGCAAGCCAGTCAAAGGTGGTCGCGGCCGTGCCTCCAGCATCAGCAGCTTCAGCGACGTGGGCGTGGCCACAGGTGATGGGGTGGCGGCGGGGCAACAGACACGCGCTCTGCGTGCGATGTACCGCGGCTGCGTCGAGGTACTCGAAGTTCTTCTTCACGGAGCGGCGCTGGCGGCCACGGAGCCGGTGCTCGTACGCGCCGACGCGGCTCCGCAGCCGCCCTCGCCATCCGCCCCGCACACAACTCTCAACAGCAACAACACGAAGAGCAGCAGCAGCAGCAGCAGCAGCGGCACGCGGCTCGGCGCTCTTGCGAACGCGGCGGTGTTGCGCGATGCCGAAGATGTGCTGCGCTTCGACGACGGTGTCGATGTCGTCGCTGCGGATGGCGCCATCCACGCCCTTGGCACGGCCCCCGACGCCGGGGCGGGGCTGCGTGCCGGCGATGGGGACGGCAGCCGCGCCGTCGCAGACGGAGCTGCCGCGGGTCCGGCAGCGGCGGTGGCGGTAGTGCCGCCGCCACGCGTCTTCCTGTACAACGCCGCCGACGCCCGCTGCTTGGGACGCTCTCTCACGTGGGAGGCGCTGTTCGGGCCCACCGGCGCCGGCGCGGCCGCCGCGCTCGCCGCCCGTGGCGTCAAGGAGGATGAGGTGGTGGACGGTGCCCACCGCGCTGTGGCGGCCTTCCGCACCCTCGCCGCCGCCTCATCGCAGCTCACCATTGTCGTGAGAGTCGGCGTCGCACTCGAGGCGTGGTGGCGCCTGCAGCAGCAGCAGCAGCAGCAGCAGCAGCAGCAACCACCACCACCTCCAGCTCTCGAAGGGGCCACACCGACGGCGGCGGCGGCGCAGAGCCGTGGCGACTGCGAGGACGACTGCGTAAAGAAGAGAAAGAAGGTGGACGGCAACGCCGCCGCAGCAGCACCAGCAGCAGCAGCTGCAGCACCGTTCGCCAAGACGTCGCTCGCACCCGCCACACGTGCCGCCGCGTTAGAAGCCTGTGCGCGCTGCATCGAGCTGCTGCGGGTGGTGGCGCTGTGCGTGCTGCTGCAGCGTCATCAGCGCCGTGTCACGCAGGAGGAGAGCGCGCTGACCGCCACGCTGCTCGCACTGGCCAACGTGGATCGCGCGCTGTGCGAGGTGGACGCGCCTGCGATGGCCGCTGCTGCTGCTGCGGCTGCCGACGCCGAAGACACCACCAACACTGCTGCGACACAGACGGCGGAGCAGCTGGAGTACACACGGCTCTTCTCTCTCGCGCAGTACGGCCAGCGGCTCGCGCGGCTGCAGCGACGGTGCGCCGGCGTCGGCTGCCCCGGACGCGAAGTCGCCTTGCGCGAGTTCGTCGAGAGTCCAGAAGATGGCGGTGGTGGTGATGACGGACTTCTGCTCACCAGTGCACCGCCGCAGTCGCTGCGCCTCTACAAGGCCGCCGCGACACTCCTCGACCGGGTGAGCTCCGCCCTGTGCGCATCATCATCATCATCACCACCGCAGCAGCAGCAGCAGCAGCAGCCGTCTCCCGCTGGCGAGGGGGCCGCCACGGCGACGGCGGCGGGTGGCCGTCACACACCTCAGGCAGTGACGTCGCCGATGGTGCAGCCGGTCGTGGCCGAGGTGGCCGCCTTTCTGCTTCGCTGTGGCGGCGAGCTGCGCCGGCAGTGGCAGCGTCACCGCGCCATGCGGCAGGTGCGTCAGTCGGCAGCAGCGGACAACAACGAGGCGGCGCCGACGACGACGATGACGACGATGATGATGTCCATGAGCGCCACTGCAGCCACTGCTGCCACCGCGTCGCCGTTGCCGCAGTCGATCAGCGATCAAGAGGCGAGTGAGGAGGCGACGTATGCAACGGTGGTGTTGTGCGTGCTCACCTCGGCGTGGCGCAGCGGCAGCGATGCACCGCCGCTCGTGGACGACAGCGGGGTGGCCAGTCTGGTGCGCAGCGTCGGCGCGGGCTTCCTTCACCTCCTTCCCTCCCTTCCACCACCATCGTCGTCCTCCTCCTCCTCCTCCGCGGCGGCTGAGGTACACATCCCGCCCACTCAACTGGCGCGGCTCATCGCCCACGGCGCAACGGTGCGACGCCTCGTCGAACATGTGCGAGCTGTGTTCCTCCAACGCGTTGAGTCGCTGCTGCTGCACGCGGACACGTCGGCTGCCGCCGCAGCGCACAAGTCCGTCGCCCACGGCGCAGAGACGTCAGGCCCGTCGGCGCACGCGACATCGAAGGGTGGCGCCAAAGGTGCTGCCGCCGCCACCGCCGCTGCCGCCGCCACCAGTGCCGCAGCAGCAGCAGCAGCAGCAACCTCGCCGGTGTCCCCCACATACAGCCCCCATCATCGGCAGTTGAGCACGGCGCGCGACTCCTTGACGGAGCTGACGACGCTCTGGGTCACGGCCCGCTGGCAGCTCGCGCGTCTGCTGGCGCACAGGAGCGGCTACACGATGCAGCACGCGGACCTCGAGACGCTGCAGGAGCGGCAGGCGCAGCAGCAGGTGTACGGCCGCACCACCGCGAAGGAGCTCCGCATCCGTCGCGCGCTGGAGGAGGCCATGCCAGTGCTGCCCGTCACGGCCAAGGACGAGGAGGTGCGCCTGCGCCGGTGGGTCACGGAGCAGAGGCAGCAGCTGCAGTCGCAGTCGCGTGTGGCGCCCGCGGCGCACGCGTCGCTGCTGCTGTTGGATGCCCTTGTGTGCACCGCGCTTGTGCCACTGAACACCGCCGACCCCAGTGCCCAGCAGCGGCTGCTGGACGAGGCTATCCGCGCCATGCGGCAAGCGGAGGAGGAGTGTGTAGTCAAGAAGCCCACGCTGAAGCGCGCCGGCAGCCTCCACGTGATGTTCCCCCCCTCGCGCCCCACCGCCGCCGTGGCCGCCGCCGCCGCCGTCACCGCCGCCGAGGCGCCGGTGCTCTACACCCCGCTGCTGCTCTGGTGCGGCGTGGCGGAGGCGTGCAACGTTCACGGCACGCGAGAGCAGGCGGAGCGGGTGCGGGCCGTGTTGGACGCGCAGGCTCTGCAAGAGACACCCACCACCACCACCACCACCAACACGACAGCAGCAGCAGCGGCAACGGCGATGACGACGTCCTTCATTCAGCGGCTCCTGTCGCAGCCGAAGTGGTCCGTGCTGGAGGCGAGCAGCACAACGACGCGCTTGGCGTACTGTCGTGCCTTGAGCTCGATGGCCGCCGCCGCGACTAGCAGGATGGGACCGGGGGGAGATGCGCTGGGCAGCCTGCAGAGCGCCTACCGGCTGGTGCTCGCGCTGCGCATCCAGGCGATGCCAGATGCACAGGGCGACACACAAGGCGGTAGCGGTGGCAGTGCAGCAGCACTGTCGTCGACGTTGACGACGCTGGCACTCGACACAGCTCAGCAACTCGTGTCCGCCCTTCTCAGCTACACCACCCGCAGCACCGGCGGCACCGGCGGCAGTGCGAACAGCAGCCACTGCGCCGGACCGCCATCGAGGACAGCCGCGGCCCCGCTTCTCTTGCCCCCGCTGGTGTCTCTGTGCGAGGTGCTGCTGCGGCTCTCGCCGGCGTCCCCGCAGTGGGCCGATGCGGCGGTGCAGCTGCTCGCCACGCGTGTGCTGCGAATCTTCAAGGACCAACTCCTGTACGTCATGGCAGCGCACCGGACGACGGCGGCGGGCGTCGCCGCCTGCAGTCCCGCCATCGCCGACCCGCTCCTGCGCCTGCTCTGGCTGACGCTGCTGCACGTGTGGAACACCGCCACCCGCAACCCCAACGCGCGACAACGGCGTGCGGCGGCGGCGGCAGCGCACGAGACGATGTGGACGCGGCGGGTGCTGGAGGGGCATCAGCGCCTCATGCAGCAGCAGCAGCAGCAGCAGAGCAGCACGGCCGGCGGCGCAGGTGCAGCAGCGGCAGATGGTGGGGCGGCAGTCGACAAGGGGCGCGCGGCCGGCGGCAAGGCGGGTCGGCGCGCGCGCAGCGACGCGGGCGGCGGCTCCACCGCAGCGGCAGCGGCCGACGGTGGCAGCGGTGGGGCGACGACGACGGCCGCGCCGCTGCCCCTCACCTTCCCCGGTGTACTCTATCTGGCCACCGAAGAGCCCGACGGCAGCGGCGCGGGCAAAGAGGAGGAGCCCGCCACGAAGGCAGACAAGAGCGGGCCGAGTCGCACCGGCAGCAGCGCCGCCGCAGCAGCAGCAGCAGCAGCAGCTGCGACAGCAGCAGCGGCAGCAACAGCGGTGGAGCTCTCGAAGCGCGGCTTTGCAGCCTCGCCGACGTCACTGCAGATGCACGCCAGCGCACCGGCTGAGTTGCTAGACATTCTGGAGGATGTCGTCTTCCACGTCCCGGCGCTGTGGCCGCTGATGCTCTCCCACACCGCCACCGCCGCCGCCGGCGAGACCGGTGGACTCGGTGACGCCGACGCCGGCGTGGACGTCGTTGGTGCGGGTGGCGGTGGCGGTGGCGGTGGCGGTGGCGGTGCGCACGAGTCGCCGACCACGAGTCCCGCCATGTCACCGCGACACTCGCGGCGGGCGAGGGAGACGGCCGAGGAGGCCGAGTCGCACCAGCGTCCGCCCCCCATGATGGACACGCTCGCCGACTACGTTGCGTTCGCTGGACAGCAGGCGACGCGCGTGCTGCTGCGGGTGCAGCCGGCCGTGGACGCGACGCCGTCGGCCGCCCCGCTGCACGCACGCGGCGTTCCTGCCCTCTACGCAGATGCGGTGCTGGCACTGCAGCAGTACAGCGCGATGGTAAACAGTGGTGGCGGTGGTGGCGGTGGCGGTGGCGGTGGTGCGTCGACGTCGCTGTCTGCTACGATGAACGGCCGCGGGGCCGGTCGTGGGCAAGGCGGCGGCGGCGGTGGTGGTGGTGGCGCTGGAGCACTCGGCGGCAGCGGCAGCGGCGGTGCGTGCGCGGTGCTCCTGGAGGCTCTGGGGAAGCACAAGGAGGACCCCGCCTATGCCAAGGTGGCCGTGCACGTCGTGCGCGAGATGTTGTGCATGTGCAGCGACGCGGACGACACGATCAGCGGCATCAGCGGCAACGGCGGCGGCGGCGGTGGTGGAGGTGCGGCGGTGACGAACACCAGCGGTGCGGCGACCACGGCAGCGGCACGGAAGCGCAACGCCGGCAACAACGCGGGCGGCGGGGCGGAGGCTGGTCTCACCCCCATCGCCGCGCGCAGCACGTCGGTGGCGGCCGCCGTCGTCGTCCTCGCCGACGTCCGTCTCATCGTGCGCACCGTCCGCGCGCAGGTGGAGCAGAACCGATGCTCCATGGACGCCTTCCTCAGCACTGTGGAAGGCGAAACGCGGGCGTGGTTGACTCGGGGCGGGTACGGCCTCGCCAGCGCCGCGCCGCCGCCGTCGTCGTTGACCGCGGCGGTGGTGGGGGACTCGGACGCGGACGCGGACGCCGCGGTCGCCAGCCCGACGACCTCCGGCGCCAAGGCCAAGTCGGCGGCCTCAGCAGCGGCGGCGGCGGCCACCGCGAAGAAGCGAAAGACGGGCGGCACCTCCACCGCGGGTGTGAAGAAGGCCACGGCCAAGCAGACGGCCGCGACAGACGCCAGCGTCAGCGGCGATGATGAAGGGGAGGAGAGGGGCGACAAGGCGAAGCGCACCGCGGCGCCATACAGCAGCGTCACACGCGTCTGGAGCTTTGTGGAGCAGCAGAAGCTGAAGCAGCTGACGCGTGCTATCGCGTGGTGGCGACGCCGGCGCGCCGCGCGAACGCTGCGGCACCGCTACACGCAGTACAACATGCCCTACATGGCACAGCTGCACCTCTACGAGGCAGCGCTGCTGTACATGGGCGCCACGGCGCGGCTCGCGTCGGTGGCGCACGAGCGCTGCACGCAGGAGCTGATGCGGCTGGCCAGCGGCGGCGGCGACGGCAGCGACGGCGACGCGCGCGGAACGGCGGCGGTGTCGATGGCGAGCGAGAAGCTGAAGGCATCGCCTGCACCAGCAGCAACTGCAGCAGCAGCAGCAGCAGTAGCAGCTTCCGCCGGGCAGGGCGTCGGCGGCGCGGAGAAGCGGCCCGACAGCGTCGCCGACGTCGCGGCGCCGGAGGAGGCAGCGGAGGACCCCGCACACGTCACACTGCAGCTGCTGCAGCACTGCGCCCGCGCCAGTCTCCTCTTCCAGTACGTGTGGCTGCCCGCCCGCGCCACCGCCGCGGTGCAGCTCGCCGTGTGCCACCTGCGCGAGTCGCGTGTGGCGCTGCCGCTCGCGGGCCTCTCCCGCACCTGCGCGGCGTCTGCAGCGGCGACGGCGGCGGTGATGCAGCTCTTGACGACGCCGCTCTTCTGCTTGGCCGCAGTGCAGCACGGCTACTGGGACGCCCGCCGCGACGTGCACGCAGCGGTGCTGCAGCCGAGCGTCGTGAAGGTCGGCGCCGCCGTCAGCTGGCACCGCCGCTTCCACTTCCACCGTGACACGCCATCCCTGCTGTCTCTCACGTCCTTGCTGGGGAAGCACGAGGAGCTGCTGTCTGTGCGGGACGCCCGCGTCGACGCAGCACGCCAGCGCCAGCACGAAGCCCTACAACTGCGGCTGTGCGTGGAGGCGGAGGCGGCGACGCGCGCGGAGGCCGAGCGCGACGAGCTGCAGGCCAAGATGCTCATCGTGCAGCACGTGCAGGGGCTGCTGCCACAGCTCGGGCAGAGCAGTGCCGTGAAGGCCGCGCTGTTGGCGGCGGCAGAGCTGCTGGCCTCCTCCACCGTCGGCCTCCCCCGCACCCGGTCCCGTCACGGCCACCCACGTAAGCGCCCGGGCGCGGCGCGAGCCGTGTCAGTGCCGAGCCGCGAGTCCGTCCACGCCGCCGCCGCAGCAGCAGCAGCCACGGTGCAGTACTTCACCTTCGAAGGCGTACCACGCGCTGGCGGCGATGAGCACGGCATCGCTGCGAACCCCCACCGCTCGATGAAGGCGGCGGAGCACAGCACGAGCGGTGCGGCCGACGCAGCGCCGACAGCGGCAGTCACAGCCGCCAACTACGGCCGCGAGTGTCGCGAGCCCGTGCTCGTGGCGCAGGTCGCGGTGCTGGGCCGTCTCCTCGCCGCGGTGCAGCCCACGCGCAGCGAGGCCGCCTACCAAGTCGCACAGCGCCTCACCGGTGGCCGCTTCTCTGGCGAGCTTCTGTCGCTGTCGCTGACTGTGGAGGCGGAATCATGTGGCCAGGCAACGCCAGAGACGCGCGCGGCGTACGACGAGGCTATGCGCAACGTGCCGGAGGGTCTTGTGCTGCTTCGCGCTGCGCGGCAGGCACGAGCACAGCTGGTCGCGAGTGCGCTGCTGCCGTGTGACGGTCAGAAGCCCGTCGCTCCCCAACCCGCGGCGCTGCCTCGCTCACAGGCAGCAGCAGCAGCAGCAGAAGCGGCGGCGCCGCCGGTCGGCCACACCGAGGCGAACGCATCGTGGAAGGAGGCGGTGATGCTCTACCAGCAAGCCAGCCAAGCACTCCGCGCCGCTGGGCTGCTGCAGCCGCTGGGGGAGTGCCTGTGCGAGCAGGGCGACCTCTACTGCGCCGCGTCGCGCATGAACGAGGCCGCCAAGCGCTGGTCCGACGCACTGGACTGCTTCTTGGCGACGCCGCACGCGCTGGAGGACTGGCACAGGCACCGCGCCGTGCCACCCGTCCCCCCGAGCGGCCGTCGCGGCCTCGAGGAGCTGCTGTGGATCACTGCCGCCCTCACCGCGCTGGCGAACCACGCCTACCCGGCAGACAGCCCACGCACCACGGCGGCGGCGCTGCTCGGCGCCGTGCTCGTGCATCAGTATTGGCACTTGCCAGGCGTCGTCTGCGCCACCGCCCCTGCTGCTGCTGCAGCAGCAGCCGACCCCGGTGACGCCTCCATCGCCGCACGCGCGCCGCAGCCACTGCTCCCGCCGGCGCAGTACAGCCTACTCGACGTGCATCACGTGAGCGCACCCCTCAGCGACGCGCTTCGCCCCACGGCGAGTGGCGTGAGCCAGCAGCGGGCCTCCACTGGGATGCCGAGCACACTGGCGGCTGTGGCGCGGGGGGTGGTGGCCGCCGCCCAGCACCTCCAGGCGCGGCCCTCGACGCGGTACAGCGCCGAGTCCGCCGTTCTGGCAGCCTTCAGCGACTTCATCGCGACCGTCGTGCTACAGGACATCACCCTGGCGGTGGAGGCGCGCCTGGCGCGTGCCACGGCCGCGGCGCAGCTCGGCGCCTTCGCGGTGGCCATGCAGCACGTCCACGGGGCGTGCATCGGCACCGGCCTGCCGCAGCCCGCCAGTGTCTTCTTCGGTGGGGAAGAGCGGCTGCCCGGCTTCTACTCGCTCAGCTGCGCGGCGGCCTTGGGCACCGGTGCACACGCCACGACCGCAGGAACGACTCTCGGCGGCGGCGGCGGCGCTGGATCGACCTCGGCCGCGGCGGCTCCCGTGCCGCTCTACAGGGACACCGAGAGCCCGTCCTCGTCGCACAACACCGCCGCCGTTCGCGCGTTCGTGGTGGCGTGTATGCCGGGGCTCGCCGCCGACGCCGTCACTCGATACAGCGGCGTCATGAGCGGCAGCACCGCCGAGGCGGGCGGTGGCGGCAACGGCGGCAGCAGCAGCACCGGTGTGTCGCTGTCCACCGGCGTTCTGGCGTCTGCGGCGCTGGAGGAGCGCTACGGGGCGTGTCTCTCGCGGCGGCTGCAGCTCACCATGGCGGAGGTGCTTGTGTACCTCGGGACGTGCGATGGGGCGCTGCTGCTACTGGCGTCCTCCACCCTGGCCACGGCGGCGGCGGCCACCGCCACCACGACATCCTCCGCTCTGAGTAACGCGCCCGGCGCTGGTCGGCAGCGGACCTCTCTCGTCGGGGCGTCGACGACGACAGCGCCGCTGCCTCGCGCAGGGAGCGGGGGCAACACCCGCTCCTCGCCGTCCCCGCCCCCGCCGGGAGCAGCGGCGGCGGCTGGTAGTGGTGGCCGTAGCGAGCGGTCCGCCAACGCCTGCACCGAGGCCAGCCGGTACGCCGCGGCGCTGCTCCTGTCCCTCTCCAGCGCCGATGTGTGCTTCATCCTCTCCGGCCACCCCATGGCCACCGGTGCGGGGGACGGCGGCGGCGGCGGCGGCGGCGCCCGCTCTCTTGGCGTCGGTGGTGCGGCGGGTGGCGCTACCTCGCAGACGGCGAAGGCGCGCAGTGGCCGCGGCGGGGCGGCCGCGTCTGGCGCAGGGGCCGCCGCGCCGCTGTGTGATGTGTCCAAGCAGGCCGATGGTGGAGCGGCGGCGGAGGGCAGCGCGGTGACGCCGCGTGCCACGTGGCTCGGCACCCTCGGGGCGGTGCGTCAACGCGCCATCCTCCTCAGCGCAGAAGTGCTTGCGGCGCAGGGGCAGTACGGCGCCTGCGTCCGCGCGCTGACGGCGGCCATTGCCGAGCACAACGAGGCGGAGCAGCGGTACCGCACCACGTCGCCGCAGCCCTTTGCCTCGTCCACGAGTCCACACGCACCACCGTTGTCGCAGCTGGTGCAGCCGCCACCAGGACCAGTCACCCCCGCCACGCATGCGCAGCTGCTGAAGGGTGTTGGGTTCCAACACGCCGATCAGGCACTGGCGCCGTGCGTCTTCGGCTTCGATCACTGGATGCGCGTGTGGCTGCTCCTCTGCCGCTGCTACTGCCACGCGCGCCAGTACGCCAAGGTCGAGGAGGCGGCGGCGACACAGGCGCTGCCGCTGTGCGCTGCCTTCGGTGTAGACGGCTCGACCGCTGCTGAGGGAGGAGGCGGCGGCACCAGCACGTACAAGGACGCGGATTGTTGGACGGTGCTGCAACTCTACCGACTCCACGCGCTGACGCAGCTGGGTCGGGTGCGCGAGGCAGCCCTTGTCGTCGCCGCACTGGAGGAGTGGCAGCGCAGGCCGGCCACGACGCCAGCAGCCGTCGAGGCTGAGCTGCCCATCATGGGCGTGGCGGATGACGCCTACGTCACGGCGGCCGCTGTGCAGTGGTGGCACGACCAGCAAGGCAGCCTCACGGAGACGGCGCCGGAGGGCCTGGAGCGGCTGGTGCGCGTCGCCATCGCAGAGCACGGCGTGCTGCCGTGGCGGCGCTGGCGGCACTCACCGGCGACGCAGAGCAGCGCCACCACGGCGTCCGGGACACGTGGGGCGGCGGCGGCGGCGCAGCCGCACCCCTCGACTCGGCCGCACCATCAGCACTACGTACTTGTGTCACCGTCCACACAGTCTCTCCTCCCGCCGCTGACGCTCTCACAGTGTGCCACGACCTCGACGCTGTGGCGGCTCCACGACGCAGTGAACCGCCGCGCCGTAGAGCAGCAGCAGCAGCAGCAGCAGTGCGCCTCGCTCTGGAACCCACCGCACCTCGGCGGCGCGACGGGCGACGCCGGACGCGGCGGCGGCAGTGGCGGCAGTGTTGGCCGTGGTGGTCGTCCCACCACCCCGAGCCGCGGTGTCGGGAACAGCGGCAGCGCAAGCAGCGTCGACCTTGCCTCTGCATCGGCCACGGCGGGTGCGACCGGGACGTCCATCGCTGGCGGCGCCACCGCGTCTGCGCTGCTCGTGCAGGCGCTGGAGGCTGTCGGACCGCAGTACAGCACCTCCGCGCATGCCAGTTGCTGGCTCGAGTCCCAGCTGTGGAGCGCGCAGCTCAAGGTGCGCGATGTGTGCGAGCACCTGCTGGCAATGGCGCGGGTGAGCGAGGAGGACGTGGGGGCCGTCGGCCGCAGCGGCAGCGCTGGCGGCGGAGGAGGCTCCATCGCAGCCAAAGACAAGAGCGACGCCGTGGCGGTGTCGTCGCGGACCGGCGCGCCACAGGTGCTCGCCTCCTCGGCGGAGGCGCTCCACGCCCTTCCTGGCCCCGCGCGCGATGTGTGCGATCAGCTCCTTCGCGTGCTGCACCGGTGTGTCGATCTTCCGGTGCAGCGTCACGCACACATGCGCGCCGTCCTGCTGGACCTCACACGCGTCGTATCCACACACGTCCGCGTTCTTCGCGCACGCCAGCACCGGACCTCCGCACCCCATCCAGCAACACAAGCGGCACCGGCGGAGACAACGCCCACAACAGCGCCACCGCAGCCCCCACCGGCCACCGCCGCACACGCGAGCCTCGTCTCGCAGCTGGAGAGCATCGCGGCGGCGTGCGCGTTGCTGGCGGGACTCGTCACCGACATGGAGCGGCGCGTGCGCACCGGCGCCGACAGTCTCCGCGGCTACAAGACAAACCCGCGCGTCACCGCCGCCGCCGTCGCAGTCAGCGATGCAGCGACGGCGGTGGCGGGCCACACCCAAACCCCGTGGCCGGAGTCGCTCTGGTCGGCGCTGCAGCGCACACACGACACGGTGGGCCGCCTCGTCGGTGCGGCCAACGGCGCAGCCGGTGCGGCCACGACGTCCGCCGACGTCCTGTCCCACCCCTTCTACAACACCGCCTCCGCGGCGCTGCAGCAGCAGCAGTCGCTCAACAGCGGCGGCGGCGGCGCATCGTCGTCCACGGCAGGCGGTGGTGGCGGTGGCGACTCTGCCGGTGGCAGCAGCAGCAGCAACAGCGGGAAGCGGTTGAGCTCCTCCGCCGTCCCTGCGACACTCCCAGCCGTCCCCGCCGCGGTGGCAGCGCAGCTGAGCGTGCCGACGATGGCGCTCACCTACGCGGCGCTGTGCGACGAGGCCGCCGCGGTGCGGGCGTTGACGCCCACGACAGACGCCCTCGAGCACGACGTGGCCCAGCAGCTGCTGACGCGCCACCTGCAGGTCCTCTCCACGCCCGCAAACTGCACCTACCTGTGCTACAGCGACAAGGACCGCCAGGCGCTGCTGGAGAGCATCGGCGCGGTGCTGGTGCAGCAGCAGCTACTGCAGCAGCAACAGCAGCAGTCCTCGCGGCGCGGCGGCAGCGGCGGTCACTCCCGCAAGGCAGGGGTGGCGGCGTCGTCGGCGTCAGGCTCCGCCACCGCCGGGGCCGCCGGCACCGCGTCGAGCATCTCCTTCGCGGAGGTCGACGTGTGGAACGCGCTCGCGCCACCGGTGCTCCTCTCCGCCGTCCCGACTACCCTCTTCTCCTCCCTCGGCGCTGACGCGCTCGGCGCACCGCTGTACAACTCTGTTGCCGCGGCCGCCGTCTGCACCGTGCCGGCCGCCGCAGAGCCGGCCGCCGTCGTCCGCGGCCGCGGTGGTGTGGACAGAAGCGCAAGTCCGCTGCCGCGGTGCGTCGCCGCCAGAGAGGCGCGGTGGCAGCTGTTCCTGTGCGTGTCGCCGCTCCACGACCGCGAGGTGGCCTGCACGGCGCCGCCGCTGCTGCCGAACACCGTCGTCGCCTCTCTGGACAGCTGCGCCCTGCTGCCACCGGGCCACGTCCTCCAGGCGGCCGCTGCGGCCGCCGCCGCGTCGACGGAGAGCGGCGGCGCCGTGGGAGGCGGTGGCAGCGCCACCACCGGCGGCGGCGGCAGCGCCACGGCGGCGGGGACGCAGAACCCGGCCGCCTCTCGAATGCGCGGCCCATCACGCCAACTCCCGGCCGCGGGCGGCGGCGGCGGCGGCGGCGTTGGTGGCGCGGTGGGCGGCCACGGCCGTCGCACGAGTGCGCCGGCGGGGCTGTTCGGCAGTGGCGGCCTCGGCGGTGGTGTCGGGGCGGATCGCGGTGTGGGCGGTGCGTGGTGGCCGCCGCTTCTCGCAGCCGCGCCCGCCGCCGCCCACGCGGTGTTGGTGCCGTCCACGAACTGGGCCTTCATGGACTGCGTCCAGCACCACCAGCAGCGGCAACTGCAGCTGATGGTGCTGCAGCACCAACAGCAGCGCGAGTCGGCCAGGCTCGACGCGGACGGGAAGCCGCAGCCGCCGCCCTCCTCGACGACGGCCACCACGTCGGCCCTCCGCGGCACGCGGAAGCTGATGCGGAAGAACAGCATGAGCGCGTCCATCACCGCCTACTCCGGCGGCGCGGCGTCCGCGTCGGCCGCACAGCAGAAGAGCGACCCCGGCGCCACCGCACCGCCTTGCGAGCCGGCACCGCTGCGATGGACGTGTGTGTCGGTGGAGGTGTCCGGCGCCGTCCTGCGCACCCTGCGGCGGCACCTTCGTGCGGTTCGCGCGTGCATGCGGCGTATCGCAGTGGAGGAGGACGGCGGCAGCGGCAGCGGCCGTGCCACCGACGAGCCCCCGGCGCGGAAGGTCGGCGGCAGTGGCCGGCGGGCAGAGGACGCGGTGGCGACCGCGGCGGCCGGCGGCGGCGGCGGCGGCGGCGCCGAGGGGCACAGCGCAAGGAAGAAGGACGACCACGGCACCCCCGCCGTCGCCGTCGTCGTCGTCAGCGGCGGCGGCGGCGTCAGCAGCGGCAGCGTGGAGAGCGACTCAGCGAGCGAGTACGTGAACACCGCCGCGCGCACCACACTGGCGGCGGCTGTTGCGCAGGCCCACTCCGCCCTTCGCTCGCGCCTCCTCGCCGGCGGCGCCACCGCGGGCGGTGTGCCCGGGGCCGCAGCCCTCGGCAGCAGTGGCGCGTCGTCGTCCACCGCGGCGGGGGGAGTGGTGGACGGCCTCGGCCGCGCCGGCTCCAGCAGCAGCTACCCCGGCACCTCGTCCACCGCCGGCGCAGCAGCCACGACGGCTGTCGGCGGCAGCAGCAGCGCCACCGCCGCGGGTCAGTCCCCCGCCGCAGGGCGCAAGACAGGCAACCGGGCCAGCGCGCAGGGACGTCGCGGCTCCGCCGGCACCGGCTCTGCTGACGGGCAGCACAGCGGGACTCGCGACGACCTCGCGGATGCGGCTCGCGTGCGGCAGGTTGCCGAGCGTCGCGGTCGTCTTCAGCAGCTCGAGGAGGAGCTGGACGAGGCCAAGTCCAGTCTGCTGATGGAGCTGCTGGAGATGATCGTCAGCGCCGCCTGTGCGTCGTCGCTCTCCGCCTCTACCGCGGAGTCCATGCTGGATGAGGCCCGCATCGAGGCGGACGTGCAGCGACTCCTGCCACGGTGCAGCCTCTCCAGCGACGTCATCGCCTTCTTGGAGGAGTGGCTCGGTGTCAGCTCGCCACTCGCCGTGCCGGCCACGGCACTCGACCGCAGCGGCGGTGGGGCTGACGGTGTCAGCGGCGGCGGCGGGGCAGACGGGGACGACGGCCGCGGCGGCAGTGGCAGTGGCACCACGTCGCTCCGCTTCTACAACGCCGGTCTGCACGAGTGGATGCAGCGCATCTCTCACTACGTCGTGGCGCAGCAGCAACCCCACCACTCGTGATGGGGCGACGGCATCACACACAAGCCTCTGCGTGTGTGTGTGTGTGTGTGTGTGTGTGTGCGTATACGAGTGCTCGTGAAGGAAGGAAAGAGCGGCGTAGAAGAAGCACACTCGATGTATGTGACCTTCATGTTAAAAAAAAAAAAAAAGTGTATGTGTGAGGATGACGGTGCGTGTGTGTGTGTGTGTGTGTGTGAACGACAGTGTATGATAGAGACGGAGACAAACACAACATGTCAGACCATCGTCCTCGCCCTGGCGAGGATGCACCGCTACGTTTCCTCATCGGGCACATCTGTTCAGAAGTGCATGCAGAGGTGGTACCGTCCATCAGGCGAAGGAGAACGTCCAGAGGTGAGGAGAGGCGACAGCGAGTGAGTGAGCGAGAGAGAGAGAGAGAGACGAGGTGTGGTGCGTGCAGCGCATCACCACCACCACCCCCCCCCCGCTGTCCACCTCTGGTCTCTGTCGACTTTGCAAAAAGGGGGTTGACACACACACACACACACACACTCATTCGCCACGTCTCTCATTCACCTCCTGTCTTGCGTGTCTCGTTGTGCCGACGGCGGTGGTGTGTTCACACACGCCTACACCCGCTGACTCTGTGTGTTTTTTTGTGTGTCTGTGTTACGGTGGGGCGGCACAGCAGGTATCAACAGCAAACAGTCCGTAGCACACATACACAGACACGTGCACATACACATACACTCCCTCCCCGGTCTCTATCGCGGTCACTCCTTCTCTTGTCAACCTGTCGTGGCACCATCGACGTGTGTGTGTGTGTACTCCCTCTCCCTCTCATCTCTCCGTTCTTCTGTCTCTGCCAACTCGCACGCGCAGAGCAACATGGGGCACAGGGAGCCCACCGGCGGCGTCAGCCACCCGCACCCCGAGTTCACGGTCCTACGCAGACCTGCTGGTGAGGCGGACAGGCACTGGTACACCGCCACCCACCTCGGCACCCCAGTCTCCTTCCGCGTGCTGGATGACGACGGTGTGACGGCGGTGGATGGGACCGCCTACATGCAGGCCCGCGTGCAGCGGATGCAGAAGCAGGTGCAGGAGGTCCGCGTCAGCGCCGCCGCGCAGCTCGCCTACCAGGCTGTGCTGGTGGAGGTGAGTCTACTGGACGACCCGGTGGCCGTCCCGGATGAGGTGCAGCGAGAGATGGACTGCGCGGTGGATCTGTGGTCTCCGCTGCACGTGGCGCTCATGACGGCGAACATATCAGCTGCGCTGGCGCTCCTGCAGTTCCACGTCGAGCACGCGGTCGAGGCGATGGCGTGTGTGGTGGCGAGCACCGCAAGTGGGGCTGCCGGGCTCAGCGTGGACAATCTCGCGCCGTCTGGCAACAGTCGCCCCGCCTCCGCCTCGCCCACCGCGGCGACGTCGATTCTCGAGTGTCAAGTGCGGCGCGAGCTGGGTGGGGCCGTGGTGCTGCTCGGGTGCTTGGACAAGCGCGCGCGCCTCGCCGCCGCCACCGCATGCAAAAGCCACCCGCAAAGCCCCGTGACGCACGGCTCCCCGCCCCCGCCGCCTGTGCCCGTGAACAACAGCACCGGCGACGACGACGCCGACGCCGCCGTCGTCCTGCAGCACGTGCGCCACGACAGCGAAGCTCTGCTGGCGGAGGAGGACGCGCTCTTCGAGAACATGGGAGAGAGCTACTGTCTGTGCAACATCCTCACCGCGTTGCAGGCGCTGCTGCAGAGCGTCGTCTTCGAAGTGGAGCAGCGCGGCCATGGCGCCACGCAGGAGTCGGCGATCGACTTTGTGCACGACTACTGCAGCAGCCTGAGCATGCAGCCACAACACCCGCCGCTGCTGATGGACGGCGACGCTGTGTTCCAGCTGTGCCGCCACGGCGACGTTGCCCTACTGGCGAAGGTGATGGACGTCTTCGAGGGCTGCCTCGCCCCCATCCTCCGCGGACAGACCC
Source organism: Novymonas esmeraldas (assembly GCA_019188245.1). Taxonomy (NCBI): domain Eukaryota; phylum Euglenozoa; class Kinetoplastea; order Trypanosomatida; family Trypanosomatidae; genus Novymonas; species Novymonas esmeraldas. The sequence continues at coordinate 101,886 of JAECZO010000094.1, forward strand.
TCGTCGCCGACCGCGGCGGTGCGCCGCCGAGTGTGGTGGCCAGCCTGGCCTCGCCGCACCCCCCGAGCCCCAACCCATCGCCGTCTCTCACCAGCGCGGCCCCCGTTGCCCTCCCGGGCCTCGCCTCGCTCAGCCGCGACGTCGGAACGCCGCGCGGTGGGAGCACGAGTCGCCACCCGCACTCGTCGCCGCCGTCTCCGTTCTGGTGGAGCTGCCCTCCGCAGCAAGTGCATCACGTCGCCTTCATCGCCGTCTGGACCGGGCTGCGGGAGGCGGCGGAGGAGAGCAGCGGCTCCGGCCGCCGCCGTCGCGCCGTGAGCCTGTCGAACGAGAGTCGCCTCATGATGACGACGGTGCGTCAGCTGCACGAGTCGCGCGTGGCGGCGCAGAAGTTGGACTCGTCCATCTGGTCCGGCCACCTCAGCACCATCACGAAGCTGCTCTCCCGCGAGTGCTCCGTGGAGGACTACATGGACTTCGTGGATGAGGGGGGCAGCCTCGCCGTCACCGCCCCGCGTGGCTTCACTGGCCTCTTCCTCTCCGCCCTCGTCTCCGGCGTCATGGCGGCGGCGCTGGTGCGGGAGCCGACGGCGCTGCGGATGCTGCGGCGCAAGGTGGAGACGCTGCTCGCCGACGTCCCCGGCCGTCCATCGCCGCTGCGCCTCTATGTGATGGGCCGGCCGAGCACACACGCGGAGCGCTTCCGCGAGCTCTGGATCGACGCCGCGTGCAGCCCCGACGGCGGCAGCAGCCACGACGCCGGTGTGCGAGGGGGGCGGCGGCCCATGAAGTTTCGCACCCGCGTCGAGCTGCTCTACTACGCGGTGGTGGAGGAGGTGGTGGCGGCGGCGGAGGAGGCGTGGGCGGCGCCGGACGACGACGTCGCCATCACCACCACCACCACCACCACCACCGCGGGCGGCCAGTCGGCGGCGGGGACGATGTCGTCGCCGTGGTCGCCATCCGGCGCAACGCGGGCGGAGGCGCAGAAGGCGTTGCTGGGCTGGCTGCGGCTGTGGATCAACTTCCTTGCCAGCCTGCGCGAACGCACCCCTCACCGGCGCAGCCTCAGCTACAGCAGCGCCTCATCGCAGGTGCCGGTGCCGCACAGCTTGAACAGCAGCACCGACGGACCTCTCGCCGTCGGAGGTAGAGCCTCATCGCAGGCGGCGGCGACGCTGCCAGCCGGGTCGCTCGCCCCGCACCACCAGCCGAGCTCCAGCGCCGAGGACCTCTTCAGCGACGACGCGAACGAGTCGACGGAGGTGGTGCAGCGTCTGTGCAGCGCCGTCGTGGAGCGGCTCGGGTCGGGGCAGGCGCCGTTGCCCTCGCTGCGTGGCACTCTCTTCCCAAGTGGTGTCAACGACGTGGACGCCGGCGCCGCGGCGGCCGGCGCGTCCTCGGTGCAGGTGGACGCAGCGCTTCCGGTCTCCTCCATCGATCAGGAGTTCGCCTCCGCCCAGCACGCCTTCGCCGCGATGGCCGCGAAGGAGAGCAACGAGGTGAAGCTGAAGTTCTACGGGCTCTTCAAGCAGGCGACGGTGGGGGACGTGAACACGGACCGACCCGGCATCTTCGACTACGCCGGGAAGGCAAAGTGGGATGCGTGGTCGAAGCTGAAGGGCATGAGCCTCCTCGATGCAAAGCGCATGTACGTGAGCGAGTACAAGATGATGGTGGAGCTGCGCAAGTCGCACAAGTAGCGTTTGGTTGGTTATTCGTAAATGTCTGTCTGTCTGTCTTTGTGTGTGTGTGTGTCTGTCTGTGTGTGTGTCTGCGTGTGTCTGTGTGTCTGTGTGTCTGTGTGTGTGTGTGTGTGTGTGTGTGTGTGTGTGTGTGTGTGTGTGTGTTGGCGTATCTACGTGCTCATGCAGTCTTTCGAGAAGACGTTGTGATGTCCCCCATCCACCGCCCCCTCCGCCAAGAAACGAAAAAAAAATGTGGGGGCCGCACAACAGTTGGAAAGGATGCACGGACCAAACACACACGCGGTACACACGAGAGGATGTGTCTGTCTGTCACCCATCCACCGCGACGGCGCAGCGCACTCCGAGGTCGCATACACGTATGTGTGTGTGTGTGTGTGTGTGTGGTTTGGCTTGTGTTTCTCCCCCTGTTGTCCCATCTGCGCTGTCATACCTCGACGCTCTCTCACTCCTCTGCTCTGCGGTATACACACACACACACCTGCTTGCGCGGCGCCGGTGATGCACGCGTCGATACACAACGTGGTGACGGACGCAGATCGTCACGCTCCTGCGCGTGCAGTTCATCCCCTTTCTATAGTCGATTGATCATCGCAACACGCAGTCACCTTTCTCCAAACACACACACACACATTTATACATACGTTTGCATTGAAGGCGCGAGTGAGTGCGAGCACGTGCGTGAGACAGTCGCAGGTGTTCCCCCTCCCCGTCCCCCGTCCCCCCGCTCATCCCAGAGCGTCTTCTCATCCTCTCCGCCCGCCCACCCGCCGCGCAATGGTTTACGACCCGTACAACACATCGACGTGGAGCGTCAAGCAGCTGCTTGCGTACGCTCGCGAGCGCGGCATCGATGTGCCGAGCGGGTGCGAGAAGACGGAGCTCATCGCCATCGTCGATGCGTACGTGACGGACGAGTTGCTGGCGGAGCACATTCGCAAAGAGAACACGCTCAACACCGGCGTCATGGCGGACGTCACGACCGCCGATCCGGCGACGGTGCTCCGGCACGTGGCGCACCCGTCCTACACCGCTGCGCTGCGGCGCCATCCAGCGCAGCTGCAGGCGATCCTTGACACCGGCATCGAGCAACTCCACTCCCTCACCATCGTTGCCCGCTTGTGCAGCGCGCGTCTTCACAGCCCGGTGCAGGCGTGGCTGGGCGTGCTCGCCTCCGACTGCGGCGACGGCCAGCGTCTGCACACGACCCTGTCCTCCGTGAACGCCACCGCGGCCGCCTCCCCGGTCTGCGGCCGGTTCTGCGGAGATCAGGAGATGGTCGTGCGCTGCCTCGACTGCGGGGCGGACTCGACGTGTGTGATGTGCATGGAGTGCTTTCGACACTCCCCGTGCGTCAACCACCGCTACCGGATCACCCGGAGCTCCGGCGGCGGCATGTGCGACTGCGGCGACCCCACCGCGTGGAAGCCGGAGTCCTTCTGCAGTCGCCACCGCGCAGCGGCGGCAGCAGCGGCGGCAACGGCAACGGCAGCAGCGGACGGCAGTGCCAGCGCCAGCAGCAGCGGCGGCTGCTGCTGTGGCACCGCCGCCGACGTCCTCAGCGCCATGGCCGAGGAGGAGCGTGCGTGGGTCGTGCCGGTTCTGCGAGGCATTGTGCAGTTCATCGCCGTTGCTCTGCTGCAACATACACGACTGCAGGTCGTGCAGAAGCGCGCGGGGCGGCGGCGTCGCTCGACGAGCAGCAACAGCAACAGCAGCGGCGGCGGCGGCGGCGGTGCGGGGGAAGCAGAGGCAGATCTGCTGACCAACGTGGCACGGATCGCGGAGACGTTCGACTGGATCGGAGACTGGATGACCCCAGTGACGCGGCAGCTGTGGGAGCTCATACAGTCCAGCGACGTAGCGAAGCGGCTCGTCGCACAACTCTGGGCCGAACCCGTGAAGCTCGCCTCCGACGGGGCCTCCTCCGACACCCACGGCAGCGATGAAGCGACCCGCGCCGCAGCAGTGCCCGACCCGGTCCTGGATGCACTGCCTCCACACTTCACGTGCGTGCACATGGTCTTCCTGTACGAGTCCTCCCGGCCAGTCACGCCTCACGAGACGCCGCTGAAGCCCAGCAGTCTGTCGGCGCCGTGGCGCAACGATCTGCTGCGGTGCGTTGGACATTGCCTGAGCGACGCCAGGTTCCGCTTCCCCGTCGGCGGTCTCATGGTCGCCTACGCGGAGTACATCAACGCCCAGGAGCGTGTCGAGGAGAAGCACGAGTGCCTCGCGCACTACAGCGTGCAGGTGCTCACGAACCCGGACGTCGTGCGCCACTTGATGAGCCCAGCGCACCTCCCATACAGAGGAGCGCGGTCCACCGCGCTGCACCGCGAGCTCAGCTCCCTCTTCTACACGTTGTGGCTGGCGCGAGACCTCGACGTCAGTAGCCGCGGCGGTGGCGGTGGCGGTGCCGGTGCCGGTGCTGCTGCAGCAGCCACGGCGGCGGGGGCGAACCCGGTGACGGAGACGGCGGCGCTGTCTCGCGATGGTCTGCTATTTGTTGCCCACCAAGCCACGCCCGTCTCACTGGGCGGTGTGACAGCGCTGCAGTCGTGTCTGGCCGGCTGCCCTGCTGCCTGCCAAACACTCGTCGTGAGCCGACTTGCGTGGCGCGCCTTCGCGCAGCTCTTCGGCAGCCTGGCCATCAGCGGCTACATACGCAAGGACCCGAGCGCCCCCACCGAGTCGCAGCACTACCCCACACCTGACTTCGTGGGCCGCTGCCTCGCGCGGCATACGTGGATGTGGGTGCACGCCATCCGGGTGGTCGTGTCGAGCCTCCTTCGGCTGCCGGACGAGGCGGTCACCGCGGCGCCGCTCGACGCGACCTCCGCCATGCCGAACGTCTCCGTCGACGCTGTCCTGCAGTCCCTGGGGGTGCCGGCGGAGCTGTGGGCGGTGTGGCGCGGCGCCACCGCCTTCGATGCCCCGCCAGACCGCCACCGTCAGAAGGCGGCGCTGCTGACGATGCTCGCGGCGTGTCGCGTGAACACGGAGGCAGGCGAGGAGGCGGTGCTGCTGCTGCAGGGGGACAGTCCCATGGCAGCGGCGCAGTCGCGGGCACTGCGGGCGCAGCGGCGGACGGAGGGGGCCGCTCAGACCCCCGCCACTGTCGAGGAAGTCGAGCTTCCCTTGAGCGACTCCGTCATGGCCGCCCCGGCGTTGGCGACCGCGATGGGCTACACGCTCCAGCTCCTCTACGAGCTGAGCCGCACGCTCGACGCCGTCCTTGCGAAGCAGCGCAACGGTTTCTGCTGTGGCTGTCGCGCCGTTGTGCTGGAGCGCAAGAACGGTGGTGGCCACACCCACGCCGCACGCCGCCCGTCGTCACACGTGGAAGAGCAGCAGCAGCAGCAGTCGCCCTGTCCGGTCGACGTGATGGAGTACACACTGCTGGAGCCGCACGCGCACGCCACCACGTATTCGAATCACTTGCCCCGCATGTTCGGCGCCGTCCTGACGGCGTGGATCATCGAACACCAGCGCACCACGCCGCATAGGCTGAGCACCGCGTCACCTGCCGCGGACGCCCCGTCGCCGTCCGTGCGCATCACCGGCCTCCCGAGCACGCGCGGCAGCCCCGGCGCCACCGCACACGCCAGCCGACCTCTGCGCACGCTGCTGGACGCCTTCTTCCAACTGCGGGCCGCGATGACGGGCAACGCGCTGGATCGACTGCTCTTCACCCAACAGCTTCTCGATGCACTGGTCATGCCGCACGTGTTGATCGGCCAGGTCTTCGACGGTCTCTGGCGCCGTGGCGACTACGACGTCTCCGCCGCCACCTCCATGTACCTCGTCTATGCCCGTGGCGTGTCGGCAGAGTTCGATGTGCTGATGATGCAGGTGCTGACGATGGAGCTCGCGCCAGCAGACATGGCGCTGCAGACGCTCCAGCGCTTCTCTTATGCGAAGGAGAGCAAGGGGAGCGGCGGGGCGGGGCGCGGGCGCGGGCACGGGCACGGGCACGGGCGGCGGTCCCACTCCCCGGCGGGGCGGTCGCACCCGCGGCGCTGCATGAACGGCTACCGATGGTTCCTGCGGCTCATCCTGACCCTCGTCACGGATGTCTCCAAGGCGGCCTTTCAGCCTCCGATGTCGTCGCCGGTGCTCGACCGCATCGTCGCCGCTGTTCTCTCGCACGGCAAAGCCTCGCACTCTGCAATCGTCGAGAGCATCAACGAGACAGCCCGCGGTGGTGACTACGGTGACGCGGACGAGGACGAGAAGGACTCCAGCGGCAATGTGATCAAGTGTTCACAGCTCGTCGACGCGGCGATCCGCAAGCTCGCCGTCGCGGAGGACTCGACGCGTGGCAAGCAGTTCCGCCTGAAGAGCGTGGAGGTGTGGCGCTCGCACGTGGATCTGTACCAAGTCGGCATGCTGGACAGTCAGCTGGAGGAGCTGCACAAGACATACCGCAGCATTGTGAGCGCAACGAGGGCGGAGCAGCAGAAGGCCGGAGGGCCCCTCGCGTCTGATGCTGCCGCCACCGGCGACGACGACGGCGGCGGTGGGGGTGGTGGTAGTGCTGGCTCCCTGTCGCAGCAGCATCCCCAGCGCGTGGTCCTGCCCCCCACCAGACTGCCCGAAGCGAGCATGTACGCGGAGCTGGTCCCGACAACCAGGGCACTGCTGCACACGGATGCCGTGCTGCTGCCCGCGCTCTACGTCCTGCACGAATACACAAACTGCCACGTGCCTGTCGCGGTCACCTCCGGGGTTGTGTCACCGAGCTCGAGCTCCGCACCAGAGTCGCCACGCAACCGTCGTCGTCGCAGCAGCAGCAGCGGCAGCGGCAGCCACGCAGCAGCCACACAGGATGTCGGCGCAGAGGAGGGGCAGGGCGACGGCACGGAGGACGCGGACCGCGCAAGCAGCACCGACAGCGACGACGACGACGACGACGGCGATGCCAATCTCATTACGCGTGAGGCGCTACTGCACGCCGTCACAGCACTGTATCTGTGCGTGCAAGACTGCATCACCATCACACGTGCCATGCGGGCGGTGGAGGGCACTGCCACCACGCCCGGCGACAGCAGCAGCAGCGGCGGCCCTACCATATCGTGGGAGCTCGTCGAGGTGTATCTCTGCCGCTTCCGCGTGAACGAGTCCTCCTTCACCCACGCGTCCTGCGTTCAGTGGCTGCCGCTGCCGGAGCTGCTCTCACGTCGGACTCTGCGGCAGAAGCTCGAGACCACCGTGAAGGTGCACACCACCCCCTCCAACACCAGCCGCGTCCACACCGTGACCGCCTCCTCGGCGGAGATGCTGCATCGACTGCGCAGCCACCTGCTGTCCAACAAGGACGCCGACCCCTACGGATGTTTGGAGATGGTGGAGGCGGTGCTGGTGCTCACGCGGCTGGCGACCTTCAACACGGCGGCCCTGCTGGCGGAGCAGAAGTCACAGGACGATGCAGCGCTGAACCGCAAGAAGATCATCCAGGAGCGTCAGGCTATGCTCATCCAGCGCATGCGCAGTCGCGCGATGAAGGTGTCAGATAAAGCAAAGGAAGCGGCCAACGCGGCTTCAGCGGCAGCACCGGGGTCGCCCACCGCAGAACCAGAGCCGCGGCGCCGTGTCGATGGCGACGCGGCGACGGCGGCGGCGGCCTCGTCGACAGACACGTCACCTGCAGCCACTGCAGCCACGGGTGGCGGCGCGGTCGGGTCGCTGGTGGCCAAGCTGCTGCTCGAGCTGACGACGGTAGACTGCTGCGTCTGTCGCTCCGCGACGGAGGAGCCGCTCTTTCTCCTCTGCCACACCGGCACCTCCGGCGTGTTACCGCAGATCGGCGCGCTCTCTCTGCCCGACGGGCGAGCCGTGCACAGTCACATCAGCATGTGTGGCCACGCGGCGCACAAGTCGTGTGTGGAGAAGCTCTTCATCCGCCTCTCCGTGCTGTGGCAGCGGTGGAACTTCCGAAGCCAGTTCTACTTGGGGCCGACGGAGTTCAACTGCCCCGTCTGCACGACCATCGTCACGTCGCTGTGCCCCATGCCGGTTCTGCCGGGCGGCGGCGGTGGTGAGGTGGCGGGCACAGCGTCGCCGACGGGGGCGCGACAGCGGGCGCCCTTGTCGGCGACGACGCCAGCGTCCGCGACGTCGCTCTTTCAAGAGCTGCAGAGCAGCACCACGTCCACCGCCAATCGGCGCTCTGCCGACGTGGCGGCGGAGCTTCACGCAACACTGGCGAACGCCGCCATCGGCTTCAGCCCCTCCGAGGACGTGCCAGCAATTGTGGCGGCGGAGGATGCGCTGCAGCAGCGCAACGCGGCCGCGTGGCAGCTCTCCGAGGCGATCCGCACCTTCTACTGCGCCTGCCACCTGCAGCTGGAGGCGGTGAAGGCGGGTCAGTCCATCTCACACCGGCATCTCATCGGTATGATGTCGCTGCTGCTGAGCATCGTGCCCGCGGAGCTGCAGCGGCAGCAAGCCCACCTGCGCGCCAACTACGCGCGCAACTTGCAGGACAAGGAGAACCTGCTCGTCCTGGACGCGTTGCTGTGCCCCGGTCTGCGTGCACGCTCATTGCAGACCACCTGCTCGCGCAGGTGCTACCGTCGATGCCGACCGGCTTCCTTGCGCGCCTCATGACAGCGGTGGTGGACAGCGACGAGCGCGGCAGTGTCGCTGGCGCTGATGGGGAGAACGTGGCAGCGGCGTCAGCGGCGGCGGCGGCGCTGGAGGCGGATGTACCCGACGTAACGATGTCGCTGTGGAAGGCGGTGGGTGTGCTGACGCTGCTCAAGGCCCTCGTCGTCGAGGACGCCAACCACAGCGTGGTCTTATCCAGCAGCACCTTCACCCTCTCCGGCGCCGTCGACTTCACCACGCTGAGCGTCGCGAGCGTCCAGACCCCGCTCGCCCGCTGCACCGCCGTCGTCCGCATGCTGCAGTACCTTCTGCCGGTGGCGCACACGGGCGCGATGACGAAGCTGAGAACTGTTGCGGAGGACGTGCTGGCGTGCCGCGCACAGGCGTCTGCTGCCGCGGCCGCCCCCCGCGTCATGCAGGGTATCGTGACGACCAAGCCGGCTGTGTCGTACACGACCCAGGCGGAGTGGGTCGCTCTCCTGGCGGAGCGCCAGCTGCACCTGCCCGCCGTGTACGCCACCGTCCTGACGCAGTTTGCGGAGCACAAGTACTGCTCTGTGTGCACAAGGGAGCCGGAGAAGCCGGTGGTGTGCTGCCGGTGTGGGAAGCTGATGTGCATGCAGCCCACATCATCCCCACCGGAGCTGTACTCGCACACGCGCACCTGTGGCGGGGCTGTTGGCCTCTTCCTCGCCATCCGCACCGGCACCTTCCACGTGCTGGAGCTCACCTCCGGGCGGGTGTACCAGTACCCGTCGAACTACACGGACGAGTACGGCGAGCGCGACCGCAACCTGCGCCGCGGCATCCCGCTCTTCCGCAACGTCGAGGAGACCCAGACGTTGGTGCTGACGTGGATGCTGAGCCGGTGGGGCGCCGTCTCATCCATCTTCGGCACTTCGAGTCGCATGGACCTCTCACAGCTGTAACGCACTCAAGCACACACACACGCACGCACACACACTCTCTGTCTCGTAAGTATGCTCACCAAAACACACAAACACACAAGTACAAACACAATACGTATGAATATGTAAATCCACTGGTCGGCGCGACGACGACACACCGCTGCACAGTATCGCATATATATATATATATATATATATATTTGCCGTCATCTCCCCTCCCCGTCACTCCTCTCTCTCTCTCCCTTCCTCCTCCTCTGAACCTGTCGCCACACGCACACACACACACACACATTTATGGAGGAGCAGCAGCACCACGTGCGCTGACGTCCACCATGGACACGGTCGCCACAGCTCTGCCCTCCTCCCCCTCCCTCTCCTCCCCCATCGGCGTGACGGAGGCGGTGCAGCCGGCCTTCGTGCCGTGTGTGGAGGACTCGGCGCACACGCGGCGCGTCGGACGCCATCCCGCGCTCTTCCAGCGCACCCTCGACTCCGTCAGCTACCGCTACCTCGTCGCCACCACCCAACTAGCGCATGCCGCCACCACCACCACCAACAGCACCACTGCAGCGGCGGAAGCAGAAGCAGCAGACACGACATGCATGACGGCGGCGCTGTGGGACAACTACGAGCAGCTGTGGCGGCACCGTGTGCACGTGCCACGAGGCGCACGGCGGGAGTGGTTCGAGGTGGCGGTGGTGCACCTCGACGCATTGGACGCGCTGGACAGAACACTGGCGTGGATGACAGACGAGATGCCCGCCAACACAGTCGACTCCACAGCGGATGGCGACGACGCTGCCACGGGGACCGGCACCTCCGCGGCAGCGCCAGACAGCGCAGACGGGCAGCGGAAGCCGGTGCGGCCTGCGACGCGGCGCCACGAGCCGCCACCGCTGTGGCATCTCTGGCACGACGCTCAGCGCCACGTGCACCACATGTCGCTGCGTCTGCACTCGTGGACCCCGGCGGCGGGCGGCGCGTACGGGACTCGCGAGGCGATGCGGCTGGCAGATGTGGCGCGCATGGACAGCTCCGCCTTCGGCTGGCGTGTGCGCCAGTGGTGCGCCGTCGCGGGTCGCATCGCCAGCCTCGACGTCGGGCCGGCGCCGCCCGCATCGTCTGCGGTGACGTTGACCGGCACCTTTGCTGCGGAGGAGCCGGACGTGGCCCGGCTGCTGCGCTACCGCCTCGGCGCACGCTCTCCCACCGATGTGGACGATGCCGACCACCGACTCGCCGGTCAGATGGTGGCTGGCGCGGTGGTGTATCGCATGGTGCTCGAGGTCACGCTGGGCCGCCTGCGTGCGCTACCGCGATGCATCTTCACGTGGCACCTTGTGTGCGATGTCCTGCGCCGGCACCTCGCGCTGACGGCGAACACGGCCGCGGAGCGGGCGGTGCTCGTGGCGATGGGCGACTGTGTGAAGAAGGTCATCGTGCCCTATCTCGAGCACCGCGACACCCACCTCGGTGGGCTGCGGTTCACGGCAACGCAGGTGCACGCGCACTTCACCGAGCTGGCTCACCTTCACATGGGGGAGCTGGGAGCTGCCATCGCACGTGTGGAAGGAGGGGACGGGACCGCGGTGCTCGGCAGCGCCGACGACGCGGTGGCGGGGCAGAACGTGGCAGCGTCGCGGAGCCCTTGCTCTGACAGCCACCGGCGGGGCATGGCCATCGCCATGGAGCGGCTGTTGCGTGGCGCCTGTGTGTGTGGCGACCTGCGCCACGTTGCGGCCGCCGAGTCCGTCGCCGTGCGTGCGGCGGAGGAACTCATCACCGCCGTCCTCCTCGCCACGGATGCTGGAGAGGTGCATGCGGGGGCAGACGAGCACGAGAGCGGTGGGGCAGTCGTCGCCGCGCCGTCGACAGGGGAAGACGCCTTCCTCGCCGCGCACCGTCTCCTCCACGAGAGACGCGTCGACGAGCGTGTGTTGCACTCCGCGGCGGTGCGGCGCAGCCAGCTTCAGCTCTTCCTCTACCACTACCTCACGCAGTGCCCCACCCGGGCTTTCGATCGCGTCCCCACCGCGCCCGTCAGCGTCACAGTCGTGGAGGGCAGCGCGCAGCCCTGAGCCGCGGCACCTCTCTCCCTCCTTTCACAGGCAGACTCAATCTCCTCTGAACAAAGACACCAACAACACACACACACACACACACGCACGAGGTGGTACGATGAGGGAAAAGGTGTTGTGTAGCCTCGCATACATGCACATGGTTTCTGAGTGTGTGTGTGATGTTCATCTCTTACCTGCACAACACGGGCCAGGTATCGCACCCCCTCTCCCTCTCTCCACGCCTTGCTCTCACTCGCACTCTCTCTCTCTCTTTCATCGCCCCGCAATACCATCGTTGACACACATACGGACACGGACACAGTGTGGACTCTGAGACCTCCCTTACCTCTCAGAGAGAGAGAGATTTGTCCTTGCAGGCAGCGATACGTGTGTGTGTGTGTCGCGCCACGCAAGAGACACGTACGCGCGCACGCACACATATAAAACACTGACCTGCAGCGCAGGACGTTGGTTCACGAAGAGGTGGCGAAGATGTTTGTGGACGATGCAGCCGGTGTGCACTTCGACTTCGAGGACACGCTGCCGAAGGAGCCGCCGCGCGCTGAAAAGAAGTTGGAGATATGTCAAGACTTCCAACGCGGCCGCTGTCGCCTCGGTGACGCCTGCCCGCAGCGCCACATCATCTCCGCCTTCCGCACCGTGCAGACGAAGGTGTGCAAGCACTGGCTGCGCGGCGCCTGCGTCAACGGCGACAACTGCCTCTACCTGCACGAGTACGACAACCGCTACGTCCCGCAGTGCGCCTTCTTCGAGCGCGTCGGCGAGTGCACGAACCCGGAGTGTCCGTTCCTGCACACGAGGCCGAACGAGTCGCAGCCGGAGTGTGCGGCGTATCGGCGCGGCTTCTGTCCTCTCGGCCCCAAGTGTCGCCTGCGTCACGTGACGCGGGCGGCGGCGTGTCCGTACTACCTCGCCGGCTTCTGCCCCCTCGGCCCGCGCTGTCCGCTCGGCCACCCCATCCAGGAGCGACACGACCGCGACGCCGTGTCGAAGCGCATTTTAGAGAAGATGATCATCGAGCGCGCCGATGACCCGACCTTCAACCGCAGCGCGACGTGCTACCGCGCCGGCTGCTTCGATCCCGGGCATCTTGCACCGGACTGCCCGGGCCCGCAACACAGCGTCCTGCACAAGGCTCTCAGCGTGATCCAGGAGCCTGGCCAGCCGGTGGGCGGTGTGGATGATGGCGGTCGCGGCAGCGGCGGCGGCGGCGGCGCATCCCATCGGCGGTGCTTCCTCTGCAACGAGGAGGGACACACCGTGAAGGACTGTCCCATGAACGCGCACCGCAACGCGCCACGCGGCGGTCACGGTGGCCCACCCGGCGGAGCAGGAGTGGGGAACAGACGCCGCCCACCACGCGATGGCGGCCCCGGAGCTGGCGGTGGTGGCGGTGGGTTCGGCGGCGCAGGCTTCGGCGGAGGTGGTGGTGGTGGTGGCGACCGGCGTCGCCCCGGCCGCGAGCGCTTCTAGCCCACCACTCTCTCACTCACTGGAATGCAAGTTTGTGTGTGTGTGTGTGTGGTTGTGCGTCATCGACGCTGAAAAAAAAAAAGGAGGATTTTAAAAAACTCCCCAACGCGCGAATGCGACTCTGTATCGTTGTCGGTTTGCCTTTTGTGCGTGTGTGTGTGTGTGTGTCGAACTGAGTTGTGGCGGTGAGGTGAGTCGGTGCGGCCCCTCCTCCCCCCTCTCTTCTCTCCCACCTGCCCAACACCACCACCATCACCACCATGCATGGGTTCGACGATCGACGCACCTGCACTGGACACTTCATTCCGTCCCTTCCCCTCCCTCCTCGACAGTCTTCGTCAGACACACACACAGACACACAGACACACACACACACACACGGAGGAGGCCGCTAGACAAGCAACCACGCCGCTCCTCCACGTTCCCCTGCGTGCGCGTGTGTGCCTCAGCGTCATAGAAGAAGAAGACACTGCCCCTCCCCCCCTTCCCCTCACCCCGTAGTCCGTCAACCACAAACCGCGATCGAGCTCGTGTGTGTGTGTGTGTGTCTGTCTGTCTGTGTCCTCGTCATAGAACAAGTGGCACACACACACACGTGTGTGTCTGTGTCTGTGTGCCACGTCTCACGTTACGTGCAGTTGCAGCACGACGTCACCGGTGCGCCGCTCCGCCGCCGCCGCCGCCTTTCGCGCTTCCTTTCTCTCTCATATAGAACGTCATGCGGCCCACACCCGCCTGCGCCGCTCGCGCAGTGCGCATGTACGTCCCCATGCGCGCGACCGGCGCGGCTGACACCACCCCGGCCACCTGTCGCGCCGCGTCGCGGGCGACGCCAAGCAGTGACGGCGACCCGGCGTCGGGGGCGTCCGAGGTCAGTGAGGTGGCCACCGCACGGCGTCTCACCGAGGCCGTGCTCCGCGCACGCGCGGGCCGATCGTTGCCGCCGGCGTCGGTGTACGCGCACGCTGAGGTGCGCGACGGGCCCACGGCGCCGGCGTCGGAGGTGCAGGCGGCGGCGCGGCTGGCGCTGTCGTACGGCAAGACGGCCTTCCTCACGCACGTGGCGCACCAACACGACGACGACGTCTACCAGCGCCCCGGCACTCTCTCCGCCTCGGAGTGGGATCTGCTCATGGTCGGCGACGCCGAGGCCGCCGCGACAGCGCCGCCCGGCCGAGCTGCCTCGCGTACCGCCACGCCGCCAGTGCCGCTTGCCGAGAGCGGCGCGGCCGGGTTGTGTGCGGCGGTGGACAAGAACTGGGACGACCTCACCGACAAGGCACGAGTGCGCTGGATCACCAGCGCGCCGCAAGGCCGACGAGCTCTCGAGCGCGCACGCTCCCTCGCCAGACGCGGCGGCGGCGACGACGACGCTCACCGCGACAGCCCGGTCGACGCGGCCGCACCGCCGTCCCTGGAGACGATGCTGTCCAAGTACAGCAACGCACTCGTCTGCCCACGCGCACCGCGCGCGGCGGCGGCGCTGGCGCCGTCCCCGCCAGCCGGCTCCACCCTCCGCGCGAAGCTCCGCTGCACCGCAGAGGAGCGCGGCACAGCATCAGCGGCGCCCCCCGTCGCGAGGGGCGTGTCGTCCTTCGCGGACAACGTGAACCGGCGCCACCTGCGCGACCGCGCCGACGCCGTGCGGAGTGAGGAGCGGAGGAGGCAGTGGAACGACACACTTGTGCAGTTCCTCGGCGGTGAGGCGGCGTTCATGTTCGCACACAACGTGAAGGACCTGCAGCAGCCCCGCGCAGATGTCGATGAGGCGCCGAACAGGGAGGCGGGCTCTAACGGCAGTGGTGGTGGTGGTGTGGGTGTGGGTGCGTCGGGGGGGCGTGGCAGCAGCAGCAGCAGCGTCGGCGGTGGCGGTGGTGCGGGACCCGCCGTCCCGGCCACGACACCGAGCCACGACACCCAGTCGGTAGAGGCGACGGAGCAAGGCGACGCAGCGATGGAGCCGTCGCCCGGCGTGCTAGAGCTGTGCGAGGGTCTCGGCATCGGAAGCCCGCGTCGCGCCTACGTTCTCTCGCGTGTCCTGCCAGAGGTGGACGCGGCGGCGGCCTCTGCGGATGCGCCGCTCTCGCTGATGGAAGTGCGGGACCTGGCGAACAAGTGCTCCGCCGAGTACGACCAGCTTCGCGGTGAGGCGGCGCGGACGGCGCGCGAGGCCGGCTTCGCCTCCACCGCAGACGCCGTCCGCGCCTTTGAGCAAGAGCAGCTGGCGCTCGCGGTGGGACGCGTGCAGACGAAGCTGCTCGTGTTCCAGGAGGACCTGCCGCTGTTGAAGAACTGCGTGAGTGTCTTCAGCAAGTAGTTTACGCGTGTGCGCGTGTGTGCCTCCACCTCCCTCGCCCCACTTCTTGTGCTTCTGTTTCTGGTGACACACACAAACACAAACACAAACACAAACACGTACGGACATACGCCAACACCCGTGAGTGTGCTCGCGTGTGGGGAGGGAGAGCACTTGGACTTTTGTGTTGTGTGTCTCCCCCAGTGGTGTCACGCACCACCCATTGATCGTCCTTCGCGCTGTCGTGTGCACCGAAGACACACACACACAGTACGCTCTCTCTCTCTCACGTGATGCACCAACGCACACACATCGTGTTCTTCCACCACCACGATCACACACACACCCCTCTCTTGTCTTCCACAACACGCACGCACACTCTCCATCGAAGCACACGCAGCAACTGCTAGCTGGCCCATATTCCACAGCCACACATACACACACACAGACACACACAGAGACACGTCCACACGTATACAAACAAACGTAAAACACACACGCACGCGTGCACCGGGTGTATAATCGTCCCCCCCCCCCCCTCGCTCCGTCCTCTCCCCCGCTCTCTCTCTCTTTCCACGTCTCTCTCACTGTTTATCTCAGCTCACAATGCCTGCCACAACACCATACGCAGCGACGCCGATGTACGGCGGCGTCGACGGCAGCGGCACCAGCGGAGAGTCGGTCGACGTCAAGGACTCGTTCGATCGCATCGAGGAGCTGCTCAACCGTGGCCAACAGCTGCTCTACGGCGACGAGGCGGCTGACGGTGCCGCGGCCTCCCCCGATGGTGAGCCGGCAGACGCCGGCGCCGCCGCCTACGGCTCCTACCCGTCCTCTTCATACAAGGACCCTCGTAACTACGGTGCCGGCATCACCGCACCCGCCGGTCTGCCTCCCCGCAGCAGCGCCGCAGCAGCGGCAGCGAGCTCGCCGTCTCATTCCCAGCTGGCCAGCCGCTCGCAGCGCGATGCGGAGAACCCGTATCAGCGTCTGCTGCAGGAGAGCAACCTGCGCCTCCCCCGCAAGACGACATCGAAGCAGCGCGGCAGCCGCGCCATCGCACGCGCGGGAACGACGTCGACGGGTAGCAAGCGGCGCCTGTCGCGGTCCAAGAAGGACGAGGAGGAGGAGATGTCCGCCTCGGCGCGGGGGCGGCAGATCGCGCAGATCCAGAGGGAGGGTGGGCGACTCCCCAACCTCGAGGAGGGCGTCGACGCCTCCGACACCGTGCAGAACCTCACCATCGAAGAGTTGAAGGAGCGCATCCGCCGCGAGTTGGACGAGTACCAGCGATCTGGCCCGCTCATGCAGCGCCGTCCGTCGTACCAGCGCCAGCAGCGCGCCGCCGCCGCCAAGCGGGCGGCGATCAAGACGAAGGGGGCCACGAAGTCGCCGGTACCGCCGGCGCGGCAGCAGGCGCCACGTGTCGTCCCACGGTCCCGTGGAGGGGCGCCGCACACGGCACCGGCGCGCAGCGCGGCGGCCAGCCCCTCCAGCCTCTTCGCGACGTCAGCAAGTGCGGCCAAGCCTGGCGTGCCGGCGCGCACCGTCTCCCGGTCGGTGGCGAGGAGCTCGAGCGCTGCGCCGCCGTTCTGGGAGCGCCTCTACCGCGACGGCGCCGCGCAGCAGCAGAAGCGCGACCAGCGCGCCGAGCAGCGCCGCGTGGAGGAGGAGAAGGAGCACGCCGCGGTGAAGCCGCGCCGCGTCACCGCGCCGCTGCCGCCGCCGGTGCACAGCACGTACAGCGCCTACTACCGCCCTCTCCAGATGGACACCGGCAGCCGCAGCGGCTCGTATGACCTGCAGGCGAAGTCAGCGCCGATCCCGCCGCAGCGCACGAGCTACCTCCCGCGGACCCAGGCCCGGTCTCCCCTCGCCGCCGCCACCTCCAAGTCCTCCACGGCGCCGACTAGTCAGCTGTCCACCGACGCGCCGGCGCGCATCGCCGCTCTGCGACGCCCATCCGCGCCGAGCGGTGCGCAGGTTTCGGGCAGCGCCAAGCCCCCGGCGGTGCCCTTGGCCCCTCCGCTGAAGCCGAAGATCGAGGAGGAAGAGGAGCAGCAGCAGCAGCATGCAACACACAACCGAGAGCGCTACGACGACATCGAGGAGCTCAGCTCGCCCGACGAGATGGACGATCGCAGCGCCTCGCAGCCCTACGTTGCCCCGCTTGACCTGAGCAAGATCAAGAAGTAGCAGATCAGGCGGGGGATGTGAAGCGCCGGTGTGTGTGGGGGTGCGCGGGGGTGAAGACAAGGATGCAGCGTAGAGAGGTGCTTTGGTGCCGGCCGGCCAGCCCTGCTTCCCTCCCTCTCCCTCTGCCCCACTCGGTGTTTCCCCTTTGGACTCCCTTGCCGCCCGTCTGCACCCCGCTGTACATGTACATACTTGTGTGTTGACGAAAGAGTGGGGAAGAGGGAGGAGGGGGAGGAGGGGGGCGGCGGCCTCTTCGTGTGCAGGTGTGGCTGTGAGTGTCTCCGCCGGAGGCCGCTCACGCAGTCCCCTCCCGCCTCACAAGCCTCCACTTTCCCCTTTTTTTTTTTTTTTTCATCCGTCTCCCCCCACAGTGCTGGTTGTTATTGTTTTCTTTTTTTTGGGGGGGGGGTAGGAGCGGAAGCGTCGTCGTGGCGTGTAGTTGTGGTGGTGGTGGTGGTCTCTCTCACCCCTTGCGAGAAAGTGTGTGTGTGTCTTGGTATCTCTTCTTGTCCTCCACCTACTCAGCCGCTCGCCCGCCCGTTCCCGTCCGTGGGTGACTCCATTCGACTGCTGACGAATGGAGATTGGACCCACCGGTTTCCCCCTACCTCTCCCTCTCCCTCTCCCTCTCCCTCTCCGCCTCCACGCTTGGCGAGGTGGTTTGTGTCTGTCCGTCTGTCTGTCTGTGTGTGTGTGTTTATGTTCGTGTGCGAACGTGTGTGTTTGTGATGGGGGAGGAAGGGGACAGCGGAAGGAGCAGTAGTGGGTGGGCTTCGTTGACGGTGGTTGGTTGCCACTTCGCCTTATTTATTTTTGACTCTCCCGTTCTCCATCCGCCTCCCTCCTTCCTTTCTCTCTCTTTTTTCTCCATCTCTGTTCCCTCCCGTGTGCCCGCTGAGATGCCCCCCGTCGCTTGCCATCGCGGCGGCTTGAGTCGGCGCCGCCACGCCCTCCCCTTTCCCCCGCCCCACCCCTCACGCCTTTGTGCTGCCGGCGTGCGCCGCCGACAAGCGGGCAGTGGGCGAGGAGCGCCGAGCTATCGTGTTCCGCCCCTCTTCCACCCATCTATTTTCATGTTGCGTGCGTGTGTGTGTTTGCGCGTGAAAGCGCGAGCGTGTCTCTTCTCGGTGCGTCCTCGTTGACCGGTGTCCTTTTCCACCCACAACTCCACTCATCACCGCCTCTCCAGATCGCCCTCGATGAGGAAGAAGGAGGAAGGAGGCCGCACACGCCCTCGGCGTTCCCAACAGCGAAGAACGCGTGCCTCCATGTCCGCTGCGGACACCAGACCTTCTGCACCGGGCAAAAAAAAAGAAGACCGATGAAAGTGGTCCGCCTGCTCTGTCCACCGCGCTCCACTTCGCCTCCCTTTTTTTCCTCTTCCTCGCAAAAAAAAAAGTGTGACAAGAGTGGGGTTTGAACCCACGCCTCCAGGGGAGATCACGACCTGAACGTGACGTCTTGGACCACTCGACCATCTTGCCTTGCTCGCCCTGACACATTCACATACAGCGCACAAAGGACAGAGCAAGCCGAAAAAGTTTAGCACCGATTGGTTTCGATCCAACGACCTATGGGTTATGAGCCCATCGCGCTTCCACTGCGCTACGGTGCTGCCACCGTTTCCGGTGGCGGCCAAGTACAGCCCAAAGACAAACGCACGCGATCACATCCTCGCGGGGTCTAACGAGCCACTTTTCAAGGAACGTGCGCGGACACACCAGAACAAGGTGCTCGAAGAACGGGCTCGCAGTCGCCAGGATCTGGACGGGATCAAGAACCAGTTCGCGTCGATGGCGGCTCAGCTGCGATCAAAAATCACGACACGGGCCCGTGACGCTGCCCAACAAGATAAAAGGCGATCGACTGAATTAAGCAGCGGGCTTGAGCGCGCACTGACGCGCATCGACACCCTGGAAGCCTCGGTAGCGAAGACGTCCAACATGGAGACGGTGCTCCGGGAGTTGTCCGAAAAGGTGACGCCGGCGGATTCCAGAGAGGGGGGGCGGATGCGCACCTCCGATTGGTGAGCGAGGTCGCACGTCTAGGCGCAGGGTTGGCGGACCTCACGGACCTGCGCGCTCAGTTGAGACAGCTTGCAGAAAAACTGGGAAGCACCGATTTCAAGGCAACGGCCCTGATGGACACCCCAACGCGACACGACGACGACATACGTGCGGTACGGCGCAGCCTCTCTGATCTGGAACATGGCGTGGCACAAAAGTTCCGAG
>JAECZO010000095.1:0-118565 GCA_019188245.1 Novymonas esmeraldas
TCACCGGGCTTAATTGCCATGCCACTCGGCATATTTTCGGTCGCCGGAATGACAGCAATGACGTTTAATTTGAGATCCATTTCCGCAACGGCACGCATCGTGCCAAGGACCGAACCGGCACCACGCACGCACACACACTTCCTGGTGTGCGTGACGGCGCCGTCATGGTGCAAAGGGGAACTTCAACTTCAACTTCAACTCTCTCTCTCTCTTTTGCTTCCTCTGTGGTGCATCGCACCGGCCGTATCGACCTCCTCCTCTTCTTCCTCCACCACCGCCCTGCTCAGCCTACCCAACAGCGACCGCGTTGAGCCTTCTCTCAGCTTGTTACTGCCCCCCTCCCCCCCTCCCCTTTCTGCTTCCTACACACCTCCACACGACACACCGACAAGACACCACCGATCATCATGTCACAGGACGAGCAGGCGAAGGCGGCGGAGGAGTACGACTACGATCGCGAGCTCTACCGCTGCCCCATCTCGTGGCCCATCACGTCTGACAAGCCGAAGATGACGAAGAAGGTGTACTCCCTCATCAAGAAGTC
Source organism: Novymonas esmeraldas (assembly GCA_019188245.1). Lineage (NCBI taxonomy): Eukaryota > Euglenozoa > Kinetoplastea > Trypanosomatida > Trypanosomatidae > Novymonas > Novymonas esmeraldas. Next base: position 545 of record JAECZO010000095.1, read on the forward strand.
CGTCACGGCGAACAAGAAAAAGGGCATCGTGAAGGGCATCAAGGACGTCACCAAGGCCATCCGCAAGGGTCAGAAGGGCATTTTGGTTCTCGGCGCCGACGCGTCGCCCTTCGACGTGGTGTCGCACTTCCCCGTCATGGCGGAGGAGGCAAAGATCCCGTATGTGTGGGTGCCGTCGCGCCAGGACCTAGGCACATCCACCCAGTGCAAGCGCGCCACCTCAGTCGTCTTGCTGAAGGTGAACGAGGAGCTTAAGTCCAGCTACGAGAAGATCGCGCTCGCGATTGAGGACCTGAACGCGTCCGAGTAGAGGACTGCAGTGGACGCTCGCTCCGTAGACGTCAGTGCACGCACACGTCCCCCCCCCCCCTTCTCTCCTGTCTGTGTCTCTCACCTTCTAATGCTAAGCTATGTGGCGGCTGTGAGGCAGCGCACGTGTCTGTTTGTGTGTTTGGGAGTTTGAATGTGCGTGCGTGTGTGTGTGTGTGTGTGTTAGTGTGTTTGTGTGTTGTTGTTTTTTTGTGGTGTCGGCTTGGAGGGGCGCGCTCGGTACGTTCCTGCAGTCGTGTCTGTTCATGCGCTCCACCATAAAAAACTCGATAGGACTTTGCGCAGTGGACTTCTCCAACGCGCACGGCACATGCGCGGCGGTGTGCGTGGGATTGTGTGTGCATGATGCGCAGCGGTGGTGCTTTGCACTGGCCACATCCTCCTGCTTTCCATGTGACCTCAAAAGGAGGAAGTCGGGGAGGAGGCAGAGACAGAGAGCCAATCGCCGAAGCCTCCACACACACACACACACACACACACACACCGCCGCTCTCTCCTCCTCCGCCTTCCTGCTCTTCCTTTCCGCCACCATCGCCCACTCCGCCGCCTTTCACTTTGCCGCTTCTCTGTTCCTCCTCGCCGGTGTTCGTGGGGTGAGAAGGGGGTCGTGTCTCTGTCACACCGGGAACACTGCGAGGAGACTCGACACACACACACGTACACACAGACACACACGTTCTGTCGCTCTCCTCCTTTTGCCCCATTTCTTTGTCACTCCCACTGCGGCGCATCTTCATTCCAGCCGGTTGACGTCTCCATCTCGTGACGCGACAGCGTCTAGTCGCGGCCGCAACGCACTGGTTCTGTGTTTATGTGTGAGTGCGGGAGACACGCGTGCTGCGCCGCCGCCGCCGTCGCCGCCGATGGACTTCTCCCTCACGATGAGTGCGGCCGCGCACCGCCGGTGGTACATTGCAGGGGATCTGGTAAAGGTGCGTCTCAGCCTCACCTGCGTCCCCGAGGCGGCGCGCGACGCGCAGAAGGAGCTCGCGCCGCTGCGGAGTGTGCCCCGGCACAACCACTTCTCTGTGGACTCGTCGGAGGCCGAGTCCCACGAGACAGACCTGCGTGTGCGCGTGCTGGATGTCGAGCTCGTTGGGCTCGTGGACTTGGATGCGAGCGTAATGAAGCCAATCAGCTGGCCTGAGGCCGCCACGGAGAAGAGGGCGACAGCGAGTGGTCGGTCCAGCGGCGGTAGATCACGCGTGATGTACACGCTGTACCGCACCGGGAAACGAGTTCTGCGGGAGGACGTGTACCTGCGGCGCTACGAGTGCACTTCTCTGGAGTTCGTCTTCCGCCTTCCGGAGGGCAGCCCGCCAACCTTCAAGGGCCGCGGCGCCGAATACCGGCACGACGTGAGCATCGCGGCGACGTGGAGCGCCGTGCGCACGCCGGCCAGTGCACGCGCCGCCGCCCCGCGCGTGACCAAGGTAAAGGTCCCCCTCGCTGTCTTCAACTGCCTCGCCTCGGTGGCTCAGCTGCCCCTCCGCTCTCTGTTTCCCCTCCCGCCCGACGCGGCGCTCGTCGCGGAGGACTTTCACTTCCAGGCGATCACGCTCGCCTCCGCACCGGCGCCGTCGATCGGCGCACCGCTGAGTGACGTGATGAAGGCACAGGAGGCACAACTGCGCACCTCGCTGACCGTGCGGCGTGACGCCAAGGCGACCACGCAGACCAGCCTGGCCGCGCAACGGCAGCCGCTGTCGCTGGTGGTGCCGTGCGGCGGTGTCGAGGTGCTGCAGGTGCACCTGCGATCCTCCTGTGCGGCTGTCGGCGACTCTGTGCAAGGGAGCTTTACCGTCCTTGAGACGGCAGACGAGCACCTGAGCACCACGGGCGCCGGTGCACGTGTGCAGCACAAGCGGGACATGGATGTGCCCGTCCCTGTCTCTGTCACCGTGTCGGTGGAGCTGCTGGAGTGTGTCACGCCGGAGTGGGCGCTGACGATGGACGATGCGAGCGTGGCGGACACAAAGGCGCAGGGGATGGAGAACTTCGTCTGTGTCTGCAAACGCGTGATCGACCGGGCTCAGTTCTGCCTGCTGGACACGCCGTGCGTGCCGTTCGAGTTCACCCTGCCGGCTGGCCTGGTCCCCGCCTCCACCATCACCGACGTGACGAGCTTCCTGTGGCAGCTCCGCGTGGTGCTCATCGCGGTCCCTCGCAGGGCGGCAGTGAGCACCGTCGCTCCTGGCGTCGACCGACTCGGGCCGCTGCTGGAGCCGGTCACCGCCGTCTTTCCCCTTCTCATCGTCCCTCCGCCAGTACCGTCGAAGGTGCGACAAGGCGCCGTGTGGTGAATGAATGAGAGACCACCGTCCTCGTCGTCCCCGCCACACCCCATCGCACGTCGACCCTTCCACACAGTCGGTAGCTCGTACCCTCCGCTCCCTCCATCCCCCAACCCGTGAGTGCTTCTCTGTCTGTGTGTGTGTGTGTGTGTGTGTGTGGTTGGTGACTATCTCTCTCTATCTACGTGTGTGTGCTTGAGTGTGTGTGTGTGTGTGTGTATGTTCATTGCCTGTGCGTATGCGTTCATGTAGCAACGTCGTCGGTGATGCGTCGAGAGCAGTCGCGCTCGCCACTCCGTCCGTCGGCTCACGTCCGAGGCTGCCCCTGTGCGTCTTCCTCCCACTTTCTCTCTGCTGCGCTGGATCGGCACACACACACACACACACACACACACACACCCACACTATAGAGGCAGACGCATACACAGTCTCCACGGATGATGGACCATCATGTTTGCGACTCGTGTTCTGCCTCCCACCCACTCTCCGCTCCTGCTCCTCTGTATGGGCTGTGGATCGTCCTTGTCTGGCAACTTGATGCTGTGGTTCTCCCTCTCCCTCCCTCTACCACTGCATCACCTTTCGATCTCCCACCCACCCACTCCCACACACACACATACAAACATACAGATACATAGGTGTCACTTCAGGTGGCTCACACGAGAGGCTAAGGGAACACATACGTTGCGGAGCAGGAAAGGGAGTGCATCCATGACTTCCACCACGGCGAGCGCAGCGGCGGAGGCTACAGTGCCTCTCGACCACATTTTGCAGCGCGGTGACGCGGTCGTCGGCGTCGTAGGCGAGGCGGCTCTGGCAACGTTGCCCATGGCCGCTGGCACCTTCACTCTCCGCCCACACATCGCAGACGCCGAGGCGCCGCGGCTCGCCGGCGCGACGCGGGAGCCGCTCTCCTTTCGGTGGTGCGCCCGCGTCAGCTGCGCCGTCTCGCACCGCCTGCAGCGCCACTGTGTCCTCGTGAAGAACGTCGCCGGCAGCGTCGCACCTGCTGCTCTCCTTGACGCTGCGTCGGCCGCGACAGTATGGGACGACCTGGAGCACAACACGGGGCTCTGGAGCGGTGCTGAGAGCAGCAGCGGCACGGGGACGCTTCACGTCTACCTGACGAGCGTGCCCGACGCGGCGTCGGAGAGGATGTCCACCACGCTGAACGACATGCCTGGCATGTCTGCGGCGGCGCCAGCGTCCCGCCGTGTCACCACCCGCGTCCTCCTCGGCGACACGCCAGCGCAGGTCATGAATGCGGTGCGACAGCTCTTTGACTGTCTCGTCAGCGGCGACACGGAGGACGTGAGCGGGACGGAGGTGTGCTGGCCAGCGTGTCTTCCGTTTCCGGTGAATGTGCACACGCACATCGACAGCAAACGGCGCGGCGAGCACGCGGCGCTGCAGCTGCCGTATGAGGGGCTGCTGCGTCCACAGGATGCCATCCAGCAGTGGTCTACGTGGCAGGACCTACTCAGGCACCGCGAGTCTACGTGCACCGCCGTCTGCCGCGTTGGTGAGGCGTGGGAGCGCCACCTCGCGACGTCGCCGCACTGCGAGCTCGCCGCAACCGCCGCGCCGTCGCTGCCCGGCGCAGAGACGCTCGTGACAAGCGGCGACTACGACTACTACCACTACCGGGTCGACGGGTTCCGCGATGACGGCTGGGGGTGCGCCTACCGGAGTTTGCAGACGATCCTGTCGTGGTTTCAGCATGCCGGGCTCCTGCGCACCGCCATCCCGTCGCTCCGCCGCATTCAGGAGATCCTCTACCAGGTGGACCCCGACAAGGCCGACAAGCGAGCCTTTGTGGGGTCGGCTGAGTGGATCGGCAGCTTCGAGATCATGCTGGTGCTGCAACACCTCGTGCCTGGGCTGGAGTGCACGATACGGCGCCTGGAGAGTGGGAAGGATCTGGACACCGACTCCTCCGTCCAGCTCCTGTTGAGCGAGCACTTCCGCAGCCCGCGTGCGGCGCCGGTGATGATCGGTGGCAGCAGCTACGCCCACACGATACTCGGCGTTCACGTAAACGTGCACACGATGGAGGCGCAGTACCTGGTCCTCGACCCCCACTACACCGCGAACCCGACGCAGGTGAAGACGGCCATCAAGAAGGGCTTCGTGGGGTGGAAGGCGGCGGCGAAGTTCTTCGAGGCCGGCAGCTGGTACAACCTGTGCGTCCCGCGCGTCGACCTTTACGACCCTCGATGAGACAGCAGCAGCTACCCCTCCCCTCCCATTCCCCCATTCCACCATCTCTCTTCCTCTCTCTCTCTCTCTGCATATGACGCTGGCAGGTGATGTGTGTGGCGCGAACATGCGCTCTGGCGAAGCGGATCTACGCATCTGTGAGTGTGTGTGTGTGTGAATACTCGAGCTCCCTTTGCTCACAGAGAAAGACGGCGAAATGTGAAGAGGTAGGTGAATGTCATCGTGTGCCGTACTGATCTGGTGGCAATTTGAGGGGCTGCGACGCTGGCGTGTATTCGCATGTCGTGTCCGGTAACGCCTTCCTCGTGACTGCACCACTTTTCCTCCCGTCTCTCACTTCTGCTGCCTCCTTCAGTCTCTTCATCCCTTTGGTATTGCTCTACTTGCGAGGTGCTCGGGTCCCTCCCTCCTCGCCCTTCATCGAGTCCCAGTTCCCGTGTCGCATGTTACCCATTATCGTTATGTAGAGCGGGTGGCGACTTGGGAGGATCTGCCGGGTTGTCAGCCGATCGGATGTAGGTCGCCGATACGTGGAAAGGCAGGCCTACCAGGAAGTGGCGCAGCTCCGCGTTGATGGCGTGGCTGCGTGTCAAAACCCCTTCTTCACGGCCGGCAGCGCCGAGGTGTTGTCGATGTGGAGGTCGATCCGTGCACCGGGCCGGAGAAACTCACGAAACGCGGAGAAGGCACATGAGACGGCCCGCGTCTAAGCGCCATTGATGTTGTGGGCCTGTACCCCCCAGCGACTGCCTGCAATGACGCACCGCTTCGTCTCGTGGTCGATACACACCGCCCCCCCCCCCCTCCATCCGTCCAGGGTGGCGTCGGTGAAGAGGTCGAACCTGTGGCTGCTCGCGGGTAGCGACTCGATGCGTCGTGGCGCATTCTTCGCCGCCTGTGCGTACCACGTCTTCAACTGTGTAGCCGCACTCTTGGGCAGCTGCAGCGGCTCGCCTCCTCGTATCAGCCCGCGCGACCACCGCGCGAAGGGTCGTCGCGTCGCCTTGAGACACCACCAGTAGCGGTGCACCGGGGGCGCAAGGATGCGCGTCGCGAACCAAAGCCGTCCCATCAGCCTCTCCGGCTTCTCCAACGTGAGGGTTTTCCAGCGAATCTTCCTGCAAGTTACGGTGGGCCTTCGCTCCGACGGACACCTGCTTGTGCTTGTGGTGTAAGTGCACTCCTGCAAAGGTGTAGTCTGTGGCGACGGCGGTCTCCTCGCCGTTCAGGGACACGTCGATGCTGCCTCGCGGACCTCTCGATGCGGTGCATCGCCTGTTCGACGTCTCTGCGGCATCTGATGACCTGGATGTTGTCCATCCACACATTAACTGAAACATCGCGCTGTGGGTTGCGAGCATAGGCCGGGTGTCCCGCAACGGTTGGAGGTCAGCTTGTGCATCATCTCCGGGCTCATACTGAGCCCCATCGGGAGCACCTTCATGCGGTAGTGACTACCGTCCGTCGCCTGGAAGCAGAAGAGAGCGCGCCACTCCGGTGGGATGGCCACATGGAAGAAGGATGTGGTAAGGTCCGTGATCCCACCGCACTCGCCGAGGACGAGCTGGAAGGGGTTCGTGTCCAAGTCCACCTGTGCTCGGTATCCCTGCGCGGCGAGCCACTCGTTCACCCGCTTCGGCCCACAGGATGAAACGTCGGCGCAGCGCGCCGTGCTTCTCCTCCACTACGGAGAAAGCCGAGCCAAGGACCATGTCGTCGGTGGACTCCGGGCATGTCTCGACCACGTTTGCCTCGACCAGTGCTCGCGCGTCGGCTGCGGAGATGCTGGGAGGCGGCGGGGGGTTTTCCCGCAAAGCTGCGTGGGCAGCGGCCCAGGAGGTCCCATGCGAAGCGGAACCGCTTTTGCTAGGCTGGCAGCATGCCGCGAACAATGCCATCTGTGTCCATCGTGGGGACGCTCGTGACATACAGCGGGGCCGCACGTTCAGCTGCTGTGGTGGGGGAGGCGCGCGTGTGTGCGGCGGGTGATGATGCTGTGGAGCGCGGAGGGCAGCTGCTCCTCCACCAGCGTCGGCGCCCATTGGCCGTCCATCAGAGCAGCGAGGTCAGCAATCCCGTCCCCAAGTGGCGCGCCATCGCCGCTTGATCGGTCACGTATCTTAGCGTCAGCTCGGGCAAGGGGCCGTGCGTGGCTCCGTGCTTTGCCAGGAGCGGGATGAGGGACATCCGAGAGTCGCCCGTCGGCAAGACTCGGAGGAGGTGCTCGATGGCTCCGCGCTTGATGCTGTGAGCGCTGAAGCCGAACGGGCGAAGGACATCGGTCATCCTTTCGGTGGGGATGCCGAACAGGGGAAGTCCCTTCGCCGACCACCGTCCTGCGTTAATGCGAACAAAAATGCCGCCTGATTCTGCAGCGTGTCTCTCCACAACCGAAAGTAAAAAAAAAAACGTAACTGATAGCCGCGCCGTGAGGGTTGCCAAGAATATCGTTGTTCGTGACTTCGAAGGAGCCGAAGTAATCCTGACGATACTCCTCGAAGCCCAGATCGTAGTGATCTGCGCTCCCGAGTATTTCAGAGGTGTACCTCGGTCCGACTGCATCATAACCCACGTGTTTGATTTTGTAGGACCAATGGCTGCCGGTGCCAAGAGGCACTTTGGTTAGCACACCTCGGAAGTCGGAATACGCCACAGCCTCAACGACGCCCTTGTGCAAATATGGTAGCTGAATCGTCCTCAATGGCGGCACGAAGTAATTGTCGTTGTTGAAGTGTTCGTTGCTGCCGATGAAAGGTTTCGAGCAGTACTCCAACAATCCGGGAACTAACCCAAGCAGCGTGAAGGCAACCACGCTGAGAAACTGCTCTTTGATTGTTGAACAAGCATTGACCAGGTCACGAGTCGTCAGCCTAGAAGCAAAGGTGCCGTGTTTGATTTCGAGTGCACCACCTTCTGAATGTACTCAGTAACCAATTCACGGCAGTGAGAACGCTCCGGGTCACACGAACGGCATCGCTTCGCACATCAAAAGAATGATAGGTAGCTCCGCTCACATTTTTTTTTTCTTTTCCTTCGCTGCTACGCAAACCGAGGTGAGCGAGTACTGAAGAGATCGAAGACACAGAAGACCCAAGAGGAGAGGAGAAGAGAGGAGCAGTAGACGCGTAGGATCGCCTATCATTCAACCGTTGGAGCATACTCATTTGGTAGTGTGTATGTGTTTGGGAACTTACTCTGCCGTGGCGACTTCACACATCTTCGCCTCTCAGCGTATTCCAAGTGTGGAGAAGTACCGCACCGCGACAACACCGCCTCGTCACACGCGTTTGACTTCTCTGCTCCTTCACTTCCCTCCCTCTGCGTGTCTCGTCGTGGTCGCCGCTGCGCCAATTCTCCGCTCGTTTCTTTCGCTCCCCCTCACACGCACTCACACATCATCATCATCATCATCATCTCTGCCGACGTTGTCGAACTTCGCCGCTCCCACCCAGTTCACCTTGTCTTCTCTCAAAGTCACCCCAGTCTACCGAGTCTCATCATGCTTCGCCGTGTTGCCACCAAGACGACGATGGCGGCCGCCGCCCCGCGGCTCGCCGGCACCCGCGCCTACAGCTTGTTCGTCTTCAAGAACCCAGAGCGCCGCCCGCAGTTGTCCCCGGAGGAGCGTGCGAAGGTGAAGATCAACTACGCCGAGTGGCCTGAGGAGTTCCGCAACTTCGACCCCGAGGACCCGTACAAGAACTCGCCCGAGATCGTTGAGGGCCTCAGCAGCTGGAACCTGTTCCTGTGGGGCGTCGAGCTCGCCTTCATTTACCACTTCTACGAGGTGGTCTTCCCCAAGAGCATCTAGTCACCTCTCCCATCCCCTCCCCCTCCCCTCCCCCATCGCAGAGCCCGCCGCACACCCACGCGCACACACACAAACTGATACGCACAAGGGGAGGGACAGCGAGTGACGGGCGGGCAGAGAGAAGAAGGACACGACGGCGGAAGTGTGACACCCGCTTTTTTTTTTTTGCTGCGGCTGGATCAACAGAGAGAGGCAACGTCACTGTGTACTGTTCGTGCCCGGACCGCCGTCGATTGCTCCCCCGTTCCCCTCCTCTCTCTCCCTCTCTCTCAACCTCTAACCTTCTTTCTCTGTTGTGGTGGCGTTCGGTGTTAGTCCTTTGTGATCGCCTGTGCTGTTGTGTGTTGGTCCACCTTTTACTCCTGCGCGCGTGCGCATCTTCCTCGCTGTGGACGTGTGCGTGTGTGTTAGTGTATGTGTATGGCTGTGAGTCTAGTACGTAGCGGACAAAAACCAACAAACAACAACAAACAATACGTGACAGACGAGGACATGGATGCAGAAGTTCCGGTGATGATGGGGAAAGGGTGAGGAAGAGCTACGCCGGAGGATGCTGTGTAGCAGCACTCCATTTGCGTGTCTGCACCCCCGGCGCTGTTGTGGAGTACAACTTCCTCGTCGCCCTCCGTCTCTCTCGGTGCGTCTCCGCAACTGCAGCTCCTCTCCTCCACCCCGTCCCCATTCACACACCGGCAGACATGCACGCACGGCCCTGCTTTTCAGCCTTCTCCCTCTGAGCTCGGCCACGTACTCGCAGTGCACTCCTCCTCTTCTCTGCCTCCTCTCCTCTTTCCACCTTCCTGTTGCCCGGCTCCTGTGCGCGCATGTACATGCGAATGTGCGGGCTCGCACCCCTCCACAGTACTCGCTGCTCACACCAGAGTTCGGCGGCACTTCTTGAAGAGGGGCGCCTCCCTCCCCTCCCCCATAACGTCCACTTGTCAGGTCTATACTCCTCCTCCCTCCCCCCCTCGTCAACCGGTGGCGAGTCGACCACGTCGTCCAGCCACACGCGAGCTCGCTGCCACTGACACGGGTGCGGCGGTAGAGCACATCCCGTGGTGCCTTCTGAACCCCACCATCGGCACATCTATCGTCTGACAGCTCAACGCCTGCCATACAACGACTGAGTTGTGAGCCCGTGTGTGTGTGTGTTAGCGCTTTGTTGACTCTGCAGCGCCACTGCTCTCTGTCTTTCCCGGTACCACGCGAGATGCGCCGCATCTGCTGTGCCACGTCGGTGCGACACGTGCAGCGGTGCGCTGTGCTCCACGGCGGAGTCGACGTCGGCTCCCTCTCAAATCGCTCGCCGCTGCTTGCAAGTGCTAGATGCGTCTTGTGCGCCACCACGCGTCCCGCGAATGCACCCACCCGCACCACCCGTGCCGGGTCCGTCGCTCCGTCGGCGTCGGCGGCGCCGGTGGACGCTGACGCGACCACCGTCACGGACGCGGGAGCGCCGTCACAGTCGACGAGGCGACCGCTGCCGGCATCATCCCACGGCAGCGCGGCCACCTCCACACCTGCAGCAGCGGCCCCGCCGGCCAGGGACGGACCGGTGAGCCAACCCGCCGGGACGGCGTCGCAGGACCCGCAGGCTGTGCCGTCACCGCCGCCGCCGCCACTGCCGGAGAGTGTGTGGCGGAGCCTCTTTGCGTCGTGGCAGCAGGGCGTAGTGGCAAGCATCGGTGCTGTCATGGGGATCGGCTTCCTCGTCTACTTCCTCTACACGCCGGTGAAGGAGGACACGGTGCACCACACCGCCGTTGTGGCCTCAGAGGCGCTCGCCGATGTCCGGCTGCGCGGGCACGCGGTGCAGCTCTCCAAAGAAGTGGTGCTGGATGTGCTGCGCGATCCCAAGTCACTGGACGCAACCGCGGATGTGGTGGTGGGGCTGCTGGCGCGTGAGGAGACGAAGATCGCCGTGTCGTCGCTGCTGCAGTCCCTCTTCGAGGACCACTACACGCAGGAGGTGACGAAGAAGTTCGTGCTGCAGGTAGTGCAGGACCCGTGGATCCAGGATCAGCTGCAGGGGATCACGGAGGAGCAGGTGCGCAAGCTCCTCAACAACGACAGTATCAAGAAGGAGCTGTCGAGGTTCCTCCTCGAGTCGGCGGTGGACGGGCTCGAGAAGCCCCAACTGCACTACCAGGTGGCCACAGCGATGCGCCGCTCCGTCGCCTCCTTCTTCAACTTCTGGTGGGCCTGAGACACGCACGCGGCGCCGCCAAGGTTGTCTCTCTCTCTCTCTCTGCGCCGCCGCCGCCATCGCAGCAAAACGAGGGCGGTATCACGGTTGTGAAGCACGCCTCTATGCGTGTGTGTGTGTGTGTGTGTGTGTCGTGCTGTTCCCAGGCAGCTTTGGAATCCTCCTCCGCACCCCCTCCTTCCTTCCTCCATCCTCTGATCATCCCCCACCACCACACATCGGCTCGATTCATCGCCGCCGCGTTGCCGATGCATGCGCGTGCCCCCTCTCCTCTCTCTCCCTCATGTCCCCTCTTCTCCTCCGCTGGTGTACTCCTGTCAGGGATACCGGTGCGGCCAGCGATGAAACATCCCACCCAAAAAAAAAAAAAACTGCACTGATTCTCCCTCTCCTCCTCAGTTGCCCCCACCCACAGGCTCTGCGGGTGTGTAGCGAGGCCGATCTCGAGCGGCAGCCTTCGCCTTCGCCTCCGCCCCCTCCCACTTTCTTTCACTTCCCTCCCTTTGTGCACGTGTATGCGCAGAGCGTCGTAGCCGCACTCGACTGTGTTTGTTTGCGCTGCGATGATGACGGCTGTCCCACTTCTCCACCACACTTTCCATTCTCTCTCTCTCTCTCTGTGGACATCGTGTGTTGCGTGCAACTCGTGCGTCGCCCTTGTGTCTCTCTCACGTGCGTGTCTATGTGTATGTGTCTGTGTGTGTCTGTTTGTTGCTGATGTGTGATGGATACGGAGGGTTGTGAAGAGAACCAATTTATCTGTCTTGCTTCGACCGCCCTCTCCTCTGCGTCATCCTGAGCATTCTTCTTCGCATCGCAGCACACGCAAACACACATTCACACACACACAAATACACACACGCGCTCTCATACACGCAGAGGGTGTGGCGAAGTGAGAGACTGGGACGGAGGGAGGAGGAGGAGGAGTCTCTCTGTTGTCGCTGTTGATCAGCACCCCATGTCACACACCACCCCGTCTTCGTCGCCGGCGTCCGGGCCGATTGCGGCAGATTTGCATCTCAAGTTTGTGCACGAACTCGATGAGAACACGCAGTGGAAGGCGCAGCATCTCAAGATGAACGGCGTCTACTGGGGACTCGGCGCTCTGGTGCTCCTCCGGCGCCTCGACTACGACGCAGAAAGCGTCGTCGCGTTTGTGCTGTCGTGCCACAACGACGACGGCGGCTTCGGCGGCAACACGGACATGGACTCCCACCTCCTCCACACGATGTCAGCGGTGCAGCTGCTGTGCATGTTCGACGCGCTGGGTCGCCTCGACGTGGACCGGACGGCGTGTTGGATTGCATCGCTGCAGTTGCCCGACGGCTCTTTCCAGGGGGACGTGTGGGGCGAGGTGGACACACGCTTCTCCTACATCGCACTCAACTGTCTGCGTCTGCTGGACCGGTGTGACCTCGTCGACGTGGCGGCCGCGGTGGAGTACGTCCTCCGGTGTCAGAACTGGGACGGGGGCTTCGGCGTGTCGCCTGGCGCAGAGAGTCACGCCGGGCAGATCTTCTGCTGCGTCGGCGCCCTCTGCCTCGCGAACGCGCTGGACCGCATCGACCGGGATCGTGTCGCGGCGTGGCTGGCGATGCGGCAGCTCCCCTCCGGCGGCCTCAACGGACGGCCGGAGAAGAAGGCGGACGTGTGCTACAGCTGGTGGGTCGTCTCGTCCCTCTCCGCGCTGGGCCGCACAAGCTGGATCGACCGGCAGGCGCTGTTCCGGTACATCCTGAGCTGCCAGGACACACAGGACGGCGGCTTCTCCGACAAGCCCGGCAACCAGCCCGATGTCTACCACACCTTCTTCGGCCTCTGCGGACTCAGCCTCCTCGGCTATGAGGGGTACGACCTGAACGCCATCAACCCCGTCTACGCGCTGTCTTACGAGGTGCTGGATCGCCTGCGCATCGCGCCGGAGCACGGCGGCGACGTTGGGCGGCGTGTGCCACGTGGGAAGTGAGGCGAGCAGCTCCCGTGTGTGTGCGTGTGTGTATGTGTGTGCGTGAGCATGTGGCGTCTGCTCCTCACTGGAGCAGATGTTGGAGAGCATGCGAGAGGACGAGGTGGAAAGGCAAGGATGCACCCGCCACGTGTTGCGTGTCGCCTCCGCTCCTCTCATGTGTGAACCCCTCACGTCGTCGCGGTGCAGTTTACACGTGTCCTCAGCCGCGCGCCGCCTCTGCACAGTGCAAGGCGGTGAGATACAGGAAACGGAAGAGAGGAGAACAACGTGTCAGAAGAATGGAGCGCGACTCCGACATGTGAGTGTGTGTGTGTCTGTGTGTGTGTGTGTGTGCAACATGTGGCATACACGATGATGTGAGAGGAAAAGCAAAGCTGCACCGTGTCTCTCCCTCTCTCTTTCGATTGCTCCTGCCACACTACTCCTCCTCACTTCCCTCTCTCTCTCACACTCACACACACACACACACTTTGGGTTGCGTTAAACAGCAGCGCTCGGCGAAGTGACGGTCTCGCTCACGGTCCCCTCCGCCCCCCAACCATCGCTCTCACGCAGGCAGACGAGCAACCTTTCTGCTCTCTCTGCGTGAGAGCTGAAGGTGTGCGACGCGTGCGCGCTGTCCGTCAGTCGTGGAGTAGTGGAGTCTGAGGGAGGGGAAAGGGGGTGGAAGGTGTGATGTGGCACACACAGAGGGTGCTCGGCACCTGCCTGAGGCGCAGTGCGAGGCCGGCCGCCGCGGCTGGCGTGGCGACACCACTGCGTCTCCGCGCCAGCGTGGCTTCGTCCGACGCAGCAGCGGGGCCTGTGTGCCTCCACTACACGTGTCGCCTGCTGCGCTCGATCTGTGCGCAGTCTCAGTCGGAGGAGGTGAAGCACCGCCGCTTGCGTGGGGCGGTGCTGCGGCTGGAGTCGTCCGTGGTGGACAGCTTCAGTGCCGCCATGGCACCACTCGCGGCAGGAGAGCGGCGCGAGCTGATGCTCCGGTGGCTGCGGTCCATGGCGTCTGCCACGAGGTATCTTCATCGGCAAGAGGCGTCGTCGTTCATGGAGGCGGATGGGGTGGAGGTGGGCCGGTTCTCGCCACGTGCGCCGCGACACGCGCGGCATGACACCGACGATGGCGAGACCTGGTCAGGCGCGTCGCCCTACTTCTCTCTCGCCACCAGCGATCTTCTCTGCCTCTGCGTGCGCGAGTGCGCGATGGCTGACGCGCGGACAGACCACGCCACGCTGCGTGAGCTGCTGGGGTGCGCCGTGCAGCTGGAACTGGGCGATGTCGAGGTGCTGCAGCACATCGTCCACGCCCTCACCAAGGCTGACGCGTGCCGGAACCAATCACCGTCGGAGCAGGTGCAGCTGCTGTGCCACGTGTCCCTTGCAGTGAAGCGCTGCAAACTGCCTACGCCACCGCTGGATCGCGTGCTGTGCGTTCTGCCGCGTGCGACACTGAACGCACGGGAGAGCCTCCAGGTGCTCTCCTCCCTCCACCGCCTCAAGCACGCACACGCGATCGATGTGGTGGCGTCGGTGTCGCGGAAGGCAGCGAGGCAGGCGGAGGAGTACAACGGCAAGGACGTGGTGTTTGCGTTGGAGGCCGCGGCGCTGCTGCCCGGCTGCAGCGACGTCTTCGTGGGCTGCGTGCTGCGGCGAACGGGTACGCTGGCGGCGACCATGACGTCACAGCAGCTCGGGGCCGTGTGCAAGTACGTTGCCCTGCTGAACCCCTCCCGCCACCAGAACACGCTCGCGCACTCGTGCGGGGCGGAGCTGCGTTGTCTTCTCCCTCTGCTCGTGGAGCGCGCTGAGACGCTGGTTGGCACATTGAGTATGAACGAGGCTCGGTACGTGCTTCGCTGCCTGCGCGAGCACAAGGTCCGCCACTCGCTTCTCTTCTCACGCCTGACCCCGGTGACAGAGGACACCTGAGCTGTGTGCTGCCGCCTGCACGGATGGGCGATGGCGCACATCGCAGAGCGCCGCAGTCCGCTCCGCTACCACGCCGCTGTCGGCCTCTCCTCCTCCTCCTCCACACAAAAAAAAAAGAACATGAGGAATACCACATCTGCTCTCTCCGACTCTTCGTGTGCGCCTGTGTGTCCCTGTGTGCCTCAGCGACAGCAGAAGCAGCCAGCGCTTAAAAAAAAAAAAAAAGTGATGTTCGGGGGGTGATTCTCTCGAATCGGTCAGGAACAAGTGCACACACACACACAGACACAGACACACACACACACACACACACACATGAATCTCGCACACAAACACACGCGTCTCTCTCCTCTGCCTCATCATCTCGGTCTTCCATCCACTGAACAGGAGCGCGGCGCTCGAGCTCACAAAAAGAAAAAAAAACCCGAGCACGCACGCACTCGCTCTGCGTGCAGTACTGTGACAAGGCTCTTTTCTTTTTTGTTTGTCTCAGTGTCACAGTCGGTGACCGCGCCCCGGTGCGGTGCAATTCACACACACACACACACACACACACACACACACACACTGGACGGTGTGCGCGTAGCGGAGGGGAGTGACGCACTTGCCGTTCGCTGGTGGCCGAGTAGGACACGACACTGAAGAGAGCAGAGGACGACGGGTGAGGTCGTGCCTCTGTGCACCATCTGCCCTGCTCGCCTCCTCTCACTTCGCCACTCCGCGCACACCGGCACGTGTGAGTGCGTGAAGATGGAGCGGCTCACCACGCTGGACAGCATTGTGTCCCTCTCTGCCCTTCCAGAAGGGTCCGACCCGTTGCTGGCGCGGCTGCAAGACACCTACACCCGGCAGAAGCGGCAGGTGGCAGCGCAGAAGCGCAAACACGCGGATCTGGAGCTGCAGACAGCGGCGGCGTACTACAGCGACTTGCCGGTGAGTCTCGAGCTGCTCTCCGACGGCACGGCCTCGCTCTTCACCGAGCTCGAGCGGCTCCTGGAGGCGAGCCACGACGGCAAGGGCCCGCCGAGCCGGGAGATGGCGCTGCTGCAGAGGATTCGGCAGCAGACGAACCGCGAACTGCGCGAGTCGATGTCGTTCATCGAGGAGGGGTACAGGTCTGGATTTGAGAAGCTGCTGCGCGAGAGCCGCTTTGAGGAGCGGCGGGTCTCGCTCGCCAAGGCGGCGGCGTCGCTGTCCACGTCGGCGACGACGCTCAAGAACACGCAGCGGCCACCCATCGAGTCGCTGGCAGCGTCGTCAGTGGCGTCGTCGGCACCAGCGGCGAAGCCTCGTGCAGCGTCGCGGCGTGTGCCGCTGCAGGAGGCGCTGTCGGCGTCCGTCAGCCTCATGGCCGAGTCGCTGGCGGTGCTGCTGCAGTGCGAGGTGGTGCGCGTGTATCTGTACGACACGAACGACCACCTCGAGTGCGTCGCCACGTTCCCCTACCACGCCACTCGCGCCGACCCGATGCAGTCCAGCTACCTCTCCATGATGGCGGTTCGCGAGGTGCATCGGATCGTGTGCCGGGAGCGCTTGGCGATCAACGGCGGGCTCGGTAACGAGGCGGCGGCGGCGCGGGACGGTAGCGTCACGGATGCCTCCCTGCGCGATGTGGGCAGCAGCAGCGGCGGCGACGCGGCGACTGGGCTCGAGGACATCCGCACGTGCCTGCTGCTGCCGGTCTTCTCCCCTCAAGGCAACGGCAGGCAGTTCGGCATGCTTCACGCGGTCAACAAGCTGTGCCCCACCGCGCTGGGCATCGTGAGCGACGACCCGGCCGAGGCCGCCCACGTCGGCTTCACCGTGGAGGACGAAACTCTGGCGTGCAGCGTAGCGCGGGTGCTGGGCACACTTCTAAGCCGATACCCGACCAACGCCTTCTTCGTCTCCGACGCGGGGGAGAGGCTGCGGCGCAGCGCCTTCCCTGGCGACGCCGACGTGCTGAGTCTGACGGCGCACCTGCCACCCGCGCTGCAGGACGAGGTGCAGGAAGCAGCGGGGGTGGGGCAGCTTGCACTGTCTCGCCTCACCCCTCAGCTGGTGCACCGTGCACCGATGCAGGCCATCTACGAGGCGCGCACCGCGGCGGGCGAGAGTCGACGGCGGAAGCTGGCGAAACTGGGCCCCCGCGACGGCGCCGTCTCGTCTGTGGAGTTCAACCTCCGCTGCATGAACGAGCTGTGGGAGAGCAGCCGGGACGACAACGTCACGCTGCACAAGCAGTACCGTGTTCTGGAGGAGCAGGTGCACAGCATGCGGCTTCTCCTGCGCAACGTGCTCGACGGCGTGGCCGCGGCGCGGGCCATGCCGCTGAGCACCGACACGGCGCAGTTTCTGCACAATCTCGAGATGTATGGACGGAGCGAGCGGACGGAGCGGATGGCGAAGTACGTGTCGGAGCAGATGCTTGCTATCCCGACCCACGCGGCGCACGCCTCTCCTGCCGGTGCCGCAGCGGCGAAGTGTGCGCCGCTGCCCTCTCCACCATCACACGCCGCGACCGCCGCGACGGCGCACATGAGCGACGCAGAGCTGCACGCGCTGCGCAACCACCACGCGCGGCTCAATACGGTCACGCCGGCGTCGCTGCACTTCGACGGCCCCAACGGCGTTCGCAGCTACACCTCTGACCCAGCACAGAAGCGAGAGCAGGTGCGCTTCATCGATGAGCTCTGCCGCCGTGCCAGGCAAGAGGGACAGCCGACTGCGGCCGCGAGGCGCCCCGATGCGCGTCGGCAAGCCCAGCACGCGCCTCTGCCAGCCGTGGGGAGCGGGACAAGCAGCACCGCCGCGGCTGCAGCAAAGCACAGTCCCTACCCATTCCAGCGGCCCTTCAAGCTCTGAGCAACGACCAAGACGAGAGCTCCTCTCATGTAAACTACGACAACACAAAGGCAGGTCTTTGTGCGTGTGACTGCGCGTGTCTCTCTCTCTCTTTCCCTGTGTGTGAAACACTGCTCAGTGCTCCTCTTGGCTGGCTAGTCGACCGCCGCAGTGTCGAGTCCGGCCTCTCTCTCTCCCTCCCTCTCTCTCTCTAATCACTGCCCGGAGAGGGGGGCGTTGACACATCGACGAGAGGAGGGGGGCGGCACGTCCACCACAACGCAAGACAATCTCGCTCACCGTGCACACACACGTACATGCACAGGTGCACGCGCCAGTAGACGTACTCATCTGTCCGTTGGCTAGCGAAGACACCTCTTTCATTTGGCACTTCTTTCCCTGGAACCCTCACCTGCATCTCTGCTCCGACGCCTGGATGGAGACGCAAACAACAAGGACAACACCGACGACGAAGAGGCGAGTGACTTGCGGGTCGTAGGTGCAGCGTGCGCCTGCCCGCCTCCGTTCGTGGGCATCTCCCACTCTACCCCCAACACCGAACTACCATCGTGGCCAACGAGGGTGACCTCCTCGTGATGACACAGCTGCTGCGGGGAGCGGTAGCGAGGCCAGTGGTGGTTTGGCCGATGACGACGAGTGTGCCCCACCCCTTTTTTTTTTTGTTTATCACAGCGCTGCATCTACCTCTGTGTGTAGATACGGACGCACCATCACTCTCCTCTACCACCCTCTCTTCCCCTTCCTCGTGCCACGTGCAGCGTCGACCTCGTCTCACATCTTTCGCTCCGACCCTCTGCTCCGCTCGTGTGTGTCGGCGGCCACCACTACAACCGCGGCGTAGTACGGGCTCTTTGCCCCCTCTCCCCTCCTCTCCCCTCCGCTACACACACACACACACGTCCAGAAGCTCACGTGAGCGCAGGCGTACCCGCTCCCACATATACATATACTCACCCGACCCTGACGCACACCACGGTCATCAACAATACGGCGCGGCTGGAAAGGCGAGAAGTAGAGAGAGAGAGGCACACTCCCACGGATTCCTGATATCACTGCGGCTGCGCGGGTGTAGCTGCACACCTCCTCTCCCCCCTTTTTCTTCACGACACACACACACACACACACACACATACACATACACATACACAAGGCGACGTATACCAAACAAAAAACGGTAGACCGGAGTGCTTTATCATCTGATCCGTGCACGAGTGTGTCCCCCTCTCCGTCTCCCCTCTCCACTGTCCTCGCCACCCCGTGGTGGGTCTCTGCCGACTTCCCACCTGACGCTGCTCAACTCTTCTATTCGTTTCCTTCTTTTTGATTCGTTTGTGGTGGTTGGCCTTGTCGCGGAGTGTTGCAGCTGGACATAGGTCGACGTGTGTGGCTGCTACGGTTCTTTGCTGCTGTTGCTGCTGCGGTCGTGGTTGTGTGTACGTTCTCGTGGCGTCCACTTCTTCTAATTCTCTCGCTGTGGCGGCTCCCTCTCCGCGTTGCCGCTGCGCCACACGCGCACGCCTTCCACACTCGACGTGACCGGAGAGAAGGAAAGGAAACGGAAGAGAAAAAAAAAAAAGACAGTCACGTCGAGTCACCGGTGCGCACGCGTGCCGCTGCAAAGATGCGCTCCGGGTATGTCGGCATCTACAACCAAGGGAGCACGTGCTACCTGAACTCCGTCATCCAGGCACTGTACCACCTCCCTGCCTTTCGCACGCGCATCTTCAACCTGCCCACCGTCCAGCAGGATTCCGCCGCCCTCGCGTTGCGGGACGTCTTCGCGCAGCTGGAGGTGCGCAACCGCAACATCACGACGACGGAGCTCACCAAGGCCTTTGGATGGTCGGCGCAGGAGGCGGCAGTGCAGCACGACGTGCACGAGCTGATGCAGCAGCTCTTCGACAGCCTCGAGACGACGCTGAAGGAGACGCCCGAGAAGGACATGATTCGCAACCTGTTCGGCGGCCTCATGATCTACCGCTCGCGCGCGGTCGACGGCGTCGATTATCTCTCTGACCGACTGGAGGACTTCTACGACGTGGAGCTGGTGGTGCAGAACAAGTCCAACATCGAGGAGTCGCTGCGCGAGTTCGCCTCCGGCGAGCGCATCGAGGGTGTCTCGGTGGAGCTGACACCTGGCGCCGCCGCGACACCGCACACGATCGAGCGGAGTCAGCACTTTGTGGATTGCCCCAAGGTGCTCCTTGTGCACCCGAACCGCGTGGCGTTCGACATGGAGACGTACGACCTGGTGACGCTGCGGAACGTGTGGAGCTTCGAGTCGTCGCTGACGCTGGCGAGCCACGTCGTCGACGAGGCCTCGCTGAAGCTCGACAAGGAGAGCCGCGAAAAGTGGCAGAAGCTCAGCCGCCGCACGCACCACGGCGCCACCTACAGCCTGCGCTCCATCCTCACGCACGCCGGCGACGCCACCATCGGCCACTACTACGTGTACGTCAACTTCGACGGAGAGTGGGTACGCTTCAACGACGAAGTGGTGGAGTCGGCGACAGAGGAGGAGGTGCGCAAGTCCGCCTTCGGTGGGCAGTCGACGCAGTCCCGCTACCGCCTCTTCGACAACGAGCGCGCCTCGCTCCTCCTTTACGTGAACGACGATGTTAAGGAGGAGCTGCTGCGCGAGGAGCCACCGCCGAGCGCCATTCTCGAGGTCGGCCGCTCCATCGAGGAGGAGCGCGCGAGGAAGGAGGAGACGCGGAGCATGTGGTACTACGTGTGCGACAAGTCTATCGTCGACGTCCTCGACGGCGTCAACGGCGCCTCGGACAAGCTGCAGCGGAAGATATCGGTGCGGCTCTCCCCCGGCAAGGACGAGGAGGCCACCTTCGCTGCGGCGGTGGCGACGGAGCTGCAGGTGGAGCCGGCGCGTGTGCGCCTCTTCGTCTACGACCGCCACGGCCTCTCCCCGTGGTCGGCCGGCCAGACGCTGCGCCGCTCGCACGACTCCTACTACTACCCAACCATCTTCGTTGACGTCGCACCGGCGACGGAGGAGGACACCGCAGAGGCGGAGCCGTTTGTCGCCTTTCTCCGCTACATCGAGTCACCCGAGGACCGCGACGTACCGCTGGCTGTCGTGCGCTCCATGGCGGACCTGCAAGCGGCCATCCCACGCGACGCATTGCTGTGCGAGAGCCGCGGGAGTCTGCAGCACCTGACCGCCATCACGTCGCGCAGCCAGATCGTCTGCGGCGCAAACCTGCTCTGCACCCCACAGCACGCGGGGAGCGAGACGGTGCGCGCGTATCTTCGGCACCGCCAGCTCGTCCCCACAAAGGTGTTCCTCTACGACGACTTCTCGGCGGAGCAGACGGAGCTGTTCCAGCTCGCGATCGCCGACACCACGACGTATGCCACACTGCAGGCAAGTCTGCACAAGAGCATGAGCGAGTCGAAGAAGTGCCCGCCCCCGCCACCCTCGCACCACCACATCGCCTTCTTCGCAGCGAATGACCGGGTGAGCTACGCCTTCGCGATGCCGATGGCAGACTCGCGCATCTTCCACGGCAACAAGTACACCACCACCCTGCGCGACTTGTGGGGACCAGCGCAGCAGGAGCCGAAGCTGGTCATGACCGTGTTGCCCATGCCGCTCGGGCTCGTGGACCTGACGGTGCCGGTGGTGTTCAACGGCGGCTACAACAACATGCCGCACATCTACGTACCGAAAGAGGGCGGCACCGTCACCTTCCGAGAGCTGCTGGAGCTGACGGTGCGGCAGTTGGGGCCGCGGCTGCGCCCCGCCGCCGTGAAGGGCTACGAGCAGCAACTCGCTGGGCAGGCGAGGCAGCTGCGGCTGCTGCGCGTCCGGCGAGGCGAACTGTTAGAGGCGGTGGAGGAGCTAGACGCGCCGATCGACCTCAACGTGCGGGCGGACATTGTGTTGGACAAGCTGTCGCCAACGCTGCCCGGCTACGAGCTGGTGAACGTGCTCTTCTGCCGTCGTCGCTCCGGTGAGTACTACTTTGGTCTCCCCACGAACATCTGCGTCAACGCGAACCTGGGGGAGCCCTGCGATGTGTTGCTGCGACGCATTGTGAAGAAGCTCGGCCACCCGGACCTGGAAGAGGCGATGCGGCGATGGATACTGTGCGTCATGAACGTCAAGTCTCGCAAGACGCGCACGGCGAGCAAGCGGGAGGTGCTCCGTGACCTTGTGACCGAGATAGGCGGTGCTCCCTTCTACTTCGTCGTGGACCGTCCCCAGTGCCTACAACTGGACGACGTGGAAGAGGAGGAGCATCGGCAGGAAGCCATCGTGATCAAGTCCGCCTCCAAGGCAGACCTTTCATCGCTGTAGCATCACTGTAGCCTCTCCACCGCTGCAGCGGCCGTTGCTCTTGCTGTTCTTTTTTTTTTTTGTTTTGTGGAGTGTGTGTGTGTGTGTGTGTGTGTGTGTGTGTGTGTGTGTGTGTGTAGTGAGGAGGAAAGGCGACAAGAGCCGAGGAGAGGGAGGGGGCAAAGGACGAAGGAGCACAGAAATGGGCTGCACATCGCACTCGTACTCCCGTGTCCTTGCAGACACACACACAAACACACACACACACGTCCGACGCACATGTGCGGATCCTCTTGGCCTTTTGACGTAGATCACCAGCACAGCTGCTCAGCAACCGTTTCACCGGTACGTACAATGTGGGATGGGAAGTGGAGATACTGCCGTGTCTGTTTTGTGTGTGTGTTGTTCGACTGTTTTTTTTTTTTTTAATCTGAGAATTGGAAGAGAGAGTCCACGATGAGGGGAGACACGACTGGAAGCGGACGAAGGGCGTGTAGTAACATTGTCCTCTCCACCTTCTTCACCCCCCTCTCCTCTCCTCTCCTCTCCTCTCCCTCATCTTCTCCCGGTCTTGTGCGCTCTATCTCACTCTCTGTGTGGTCCCCCTCCCCCGCCCTCCTCCCCGCCCCTCCAGCGCCGCATCGCACCGAGAGAGAGGAAGGCGAGTCTGTGAAGAAAGAGAGGAAAGAAAAAAAAAAGAAAATATGGCGTGCACACCTCTGTGCGTCGGCCTGTGTAAACCTGCTCTGCATTCCTACGTTCTTCAAAGTTGTCCCGTCCCCTCCCTGTGTGTGTACTCTGGCGTCCTCTCCCTCCTCCCTCCCCCCGGTCTGTCTGTCTGTCCATCTGTCTCTCGTTCTTCGACTCCTGAAATTTTACTTGTACTGTCGAGTTGCCTTGTCGAAAAAAAAAAAAAGACGTACAACCTGCTCGCCCGCCTCCGTGTGAGTCACCTGTGACGGCGCCACTACCTCGTCAGACACGGTGCTGGGCTGCCAGAGCCAACATGCACCGGCACACGTCATGAAGGAGCGGAGAGGCAACGCGGGTGTGAAGTGAGAAGGGGACGTATGTGTGTCTTTGTGTGTGTGAGAGAGAAGCGTTGTGCTGCCGAACAATCCCTCCTCTCCCCGCTGTGTATGCGCAGAGACCTCGATGCATGCATGGCCGCCTCTCTCTATCTCACTCTCCAACCTCCTTTTCTCCTGCCACCACCACGCTCGCTCAGAGCCTGGTGACGGGACCTCCGTCGAGCTTGCTCTCCTCGTGCGTCCACCTCCGCGCGCTCTACCGTGGCGCCACACAAACACACGCGCAAACAGGTATACAGAGAGGCACACACACACAGACACATACTCACATAAACACACACGGGGGCAGTGACGTGTGTGTACTCACGCGTGTCGAGTGGGTACGAACGTTGTCGATTTGGTGGTGCGCGTGCGTAGACAATGCCGCCGAAGGCCAAGGCGCCGGAGCCGAAGCCCAAGTCCAAGAAGGCGTTGGCGCTGCAGGCCGCGCTGGACCAGGCCACCAGCGACGCTCAGCAAACCTACAAGCAACATGAGCAGCTCCGCGCCAAGGCCGACCACATCGAGAAGGGCCGCCGCGAGCACCTGCTGCTCGACGGCACAGTGGCCCGCGAGCGTCTGAAGGCGGAGAGGCAGCGGTACCGCGCCGCCGTGGCGGAGCTGACGGCGGAGGAGCAGCTGGCCTTCGCGACGTACGCGAAGCATGATCAGTGGGCACGCGTGTCGGAGGCGTCGCGGCTGCCGGACGTGCGCAGTGAGGCGGACATCAACGACTTCCTCAGCAGCTGGAAGGGGCGCCAGGCGATGAACGACCGCTACGAGCCGGACACGGTGGTGATCGCCTCTCACATGCAAGGCGGCGGCGGCCCGCACGACGCCGGCGGCAAGCTGCTCTTCATTCGTGGGGAGCAGCGGCTCGCGCCGCAGAAGCGTCAAGCGTTCGTGAAGGAGGACCTGCTCCAGTGCTACGACGCCTACGAACTCGCGGAGAAGATCAAAGAGGCGCAGGACACGTTTGGCTCGTCGGCGGCCACGACGCTGTCGCCCGGGGCGGCGCCGTCGGCAGCCGTCTTGGAAGAGGTGTACTCGCAGCTCCTCGACACCTTCGACTTTGTGGCGACGAACACGCTGCGCTTCTACGACCAGATCATCGACAGCGGCGACGGTGAGACGGTCATGCGGACCGTGTCGGCGACGAACCCGGTGATCAAGTTTGGACTGTGGGTGAAGACGAAGGACGTGACACGCAGCTTCACCTCGCTCGCCTTTCCCGAGATCGAAATCCGCCTCGACCCGAAGCAGAACACGCTGCCCAAGCTCCCCAAGATGCTCGGCCTCAGCAAGGAGAACATAGCGGTGCGGGCGGTGCAGCTGGCGTTTGACCCCTACTCCTGCTACGCGTCGCGCCACAGCCAGTACTACGCGCTGGACTGCACGGTCAAGATCGACCTTCTCACCTTCGAGGACCGGCCGCGGTTCAACGGGGAGTGGCTGCTGCGCGCCGAGACGCCGGAGTCCCATCAGCTGTGCGTGGAGGAATACCCGCCGCGCACTGCGGAAGCGCGCGTCGAGGACCCGGCGCTGCGCATCTCCTTCGAGGTGCCCCACTCCATAGTGATCCGCCAGCCGAGCCTCTTCATCGGGCGGTGGAACGAGGAGACGCACGAGTGGGAGCCGTGCAGCGGGGCCACGCTCGGCGCCTCCTTCGGCCCGACCGCGCGCGTCACGGAGAACCCGCGGCGCGCGACCTTCATCGCGTCTGAGCTGGCGCAGTTCGCCGTCCTCCACGAGACGGTGTATGACGTCCTCTACGAGAGCTGGAGCCTGAAGCCCTTCGACGGCAGTCGCATCCTCTTCAGCCTCGAGGGCCGCCACCGTGGCGACGCCACCGACCGCGAGTTCCGCTTCCTCCTCGAGGACGGCAAGTGCCGGCTGCTCTCCCCGGAGGACGATGAGCTGGCGGCGCTGCGGTCGTCGTGGTGGAGCCCGGCGGTGCTGCTGCGCAAGCTCAAGCAGACGGGCTTCAACTTTCTTGTCCGGGACGAGGAGGCGGGCTACCTCGAGAACGTGATACCCAAGTCGCGCGAGCTGGAGGAGAAGGCCTACGCGGACATGGCTCAGTTCAGTCAGTACTTCATCATCGCCAGCTCGCACCACAACAAGTACGGCGAGGACGCGGACATGGCCCTCTTCCGTGTGTCGAAGCGCTGGCTGCGGCCCGGGGAAGAGGACGAGGCGTTTGACATCCCCACCGCTGTGGACGTGTGGCACTCCGTGCGCTACCGCACCGAGGACTGCGTGCTCTCCTGCTTTACGGAGTCGGACGAGATGACCAACCTCAACGTGCTCGACAACGCAGAGACGCACTACAACCTCTTTGGCCTGTTGACGCCGGTGGAAGGGGAGGAGACGCTTCGTGGTCAGCTGCTGAACACAAACTACCTGCTGCGCCGATGCGTGTTGGAGTTCCTGCGCCTCGTACGCCCCCTCACCTGGGGCTAGTGGCGCGCCATGGGTGCGTCTGCGTCTGTGTCTGTGTCTGTGTCTCTGACGTGGATGTGAAGAACATGACGCATGTCAGACACAGACACTCTCCCTCTCTTGTGTTGTGGTGGTGGTTTTACATGTTCGGTCTTTTTTTTTTTGTTTGTCTTGTGTGTGTCTGTGTGGGTCGTGTGTCGGGTGTAGTGCGTATGTACACTAGTGCGCTGATGCGCGTGTTCATGTCTCTCTCTGTCTGTCTGTCTCTGTGTGTGTGTGTGAACTCGTTGGTTCCACTCCTCCACGACACTGTCGTCCCACTTCAGCGCTGCATGCAGAGAACGAGAGCATGAGAGATGAAATCTCCGAAGAAGAAGAAATGCACTCACACCAGCACACGCACACGCACCCATGAATGCGCCAAGGCGGGTGACCACGGCGTTGTGTGTCTTGGAAGGGTGGAGAGAGAAAGGAGGGGGGCACTGTCCACTGCCGCCCCGTACTTGCCGATACGTGCCTCGTGACGGCCCCCGCTACCTTCTCTCTTCTCTCCCATCACCTCGTGCGACTGACTGTGCTGGTACACACACACACACACACGCGGTCGCTCTCCTTCTCACCCCACACTCCTCCTCCTCCTCCTCCTCCCTTGCACAACCACGTGCACTGTGCCCTGCACGAGACAAGAAGCCGCCACCGGCTCTTCTGGTGTGCGTTGCGTGCGCGTGCGTGGCGCTGCTGGTTCGCGGGCACGTCGACACACGCGTCCAAGGGCATCTCTGCCCTCTTCTCCTCTTCTTTCCCTCATCACCATCTCCTGAAGTTCGCGTTGATGTTCCGCCGTTGTGTTGTGCGCCGCGTGTACGAGCGCTTCGAGGGCAACGTGGCGGGTGACAAGGGATACATGACGCTGCAGCAGGCGTGTACCATCTTCGGCTACCAGCTCGACGAGGAGTGGACGAAGGGAGACATCAAAAAGCGCTTCCAGAAGTTAGCCCTGCGCTTCCACCCCGACCACGGCGGCACAGGGGAGCAGTTCCAGGCGCTCAAGGAGGCACAGCATCTGCTGCTGACACACCGTCGAGACCGCGGCGCCGACCGGGCGGCGGCGGGTGGTGCGGCGGCGGCGGGCCAGGCCGGCGCGACGGACGGTGGGATTCACTTCCGGCGCATGAACTACGACAACTTGACGAACACGATTCACCGGCAGACGGCGGACCTCCCCGAGCACCGCTCCTTCGGTCTGCAGGACTTTGTCGTGTTCCTCCTCTTCATAAGCGCGGCGGGCCTCTACTACTTCTACACCACCTACACCACCCAAATGCGTGTGCTGCGTAGTCGGTGGAGCTACTCGGAGGAGAAGATCCGCGGCGACTACGCGGGCAAGCGCCCCTCCGAGTCCTCGTGGCACCCGTGGATGGCGGATGGCGAGACGCGCGACCGCATGGATGACATCGCACTCCTGCAGGGCAGCGTCCGGCGCGAGCTGGTCGAGGAGAAGCGAAGAGAGGCGCCGCTGGTGTACACACCGTGGCAGTCGGGTGGCCCATTTGCGAGGCACATGGCGCCTGCGCGTCCCGTCGAGTCGCAAGCGGACGCGTCTGCGGGCGGTGGAACCGTGACCTCCGCCACACCATCGAGTGCGTGAGAGAGAGAGAGAAAGGGAGAGTGAGGGGGGGGAGGTAGGACGACTGGATGGGGGACAGGAGAGAGCAGCGGCGGAGGAGAAGACGACCGCTGTGACGTGATCACGCGTCCCCGCTTCTTCTCTTCCGCGTACCCGCTGTACAGTGTTGTCCATCGTTGTCGGTGCCCCTCGCTCCTCTCGTGGTGCACGCGCGACCGGCATGCACCTTCGAGAGTGGTGCCTGTGTGTTTTGTTGTTGTCGTTGGAGAAGGGGAAGGGGGAGGTGCATCGGATGCCGCTGCTTAGTAAGGACAGACGCATGTAGGCGTACATGCGTGTATGCGTCTGTGTGTGTGTGTGTACGTGTTTCATTGCGAGGCGTGGCAGGGTCTGCTTCGTAGACGTCTACACCGCCTCTGTTGACTGTGCTCCCCTGTGCGTGTGCCTGGCGCCGTCCCCACGGCGGGCTCACAAGCAGCCTCACACATGCAGGACACACGCGCAGAGCGGAGTTGAGAAGAAGACGTGAAGGCGGCGTGGTGACGGCCGTAACGATGCGTCGTCGCTCTCTGGCAACCGGTGTGACCGTCTGCTGCTCTCTAGAGCCGTTGCCTCCTCCCCGCAACACAAACTGCGACGCGGCTCCACATCTCTCTCTCTCTCTGTCGCTGCCACCTCTCCTCCACCACCTCCTCTTCTGTTCCTCTCTTTTCCTGCCCGCGGCTCGGGCCCGACGACAAACGCGTTCTTCTCTTCCACTGCAGATTGGGTTGGTGCACGGGCACCCGGCCGCTTCCTCGCACTCTCACAGCTGGCGAAGGTGCTCATCAGCGCAACAGAGCGAGAGAGAGAGAGCACACACACACACACACACGAGATACACGAACCCGTCGAAGAGAGGAGCAGAGTGTGTGGGGTGGACTGGGGGGGAGGGAAGGCTGCGGCGGCTCAGTCGACACACACGTGTGTCAGATGAGTGCGTCTGCGAGTGAGGCTGCGATGGCGCCGACGGCCGCGACCGGCAGCGATGGAGTAGCGCTGTCCAACTCGCCAGCAGCCACGAACGCCGAGGTGGAGCTGGCGCAGCTTCGACAAGAGCTGAAGCGCTCGCAGGAGAAGTTCTCGTCGTGGCAGGCCAAGGCGAAAGCCGGCGTGGATCAAATGCGTGCGCAGGTACTCGACCTCACGCACCGCCTCGAGATGGCAAACCAGCAGCAGGCACACACCTTAGCGACCGACACGCGCGGGGCATCGCGCCTCACGCAGTTCCTGGAGCACTCCAGCGACATCCTCAGCGCTCACGCACTCGCCGCGGCGAGTCTGCTGATTGACACCTCGCCGTCGGCGGCGGCTCGTGTTGAGGGGTATTCGCGAGGCGGCGGCGCGGCGCTGTCGAGTTCTGCAAGCACGCCGCCGGCGCAGGACGCGGCGGCGTCCCTCGTCGAGAGTCTGCAGAAGACTGTGCGGGACCAGGCGGACCGCATCAAGGAGACACACCACGCCTTGAAGCGTGCAACGAAAGAGCTGCAGCAGCGCACGGCGGCGGTGCACCAGCAGGACGAGAGCCTCGCCGTGCTGAAGCGGCGTGTCGCCGCGCTGGAGGCGACGAACACGTCCCTGGAGGGTCAGCTCATGAACGTCCCCAACGCGGAGGAGTGGAGGGTGGCGCAGGAGGAGCTCGACAACCAACTCACGAGCGCGCGTCTCGAGTGCGAGAACCGCGAAAGCCAGCTTGTGCTGCAGCACAGCATCGAGGTGCAGGCCCTCAGCGCGGCCCACGAGCTGGAGGTGCGCGAGCTGCAGCTGGAGCACAGTGAGGCGTTAGCACAGGCCGTCCGCGACGCGCTCATGGGCGGCAGTCGCGGCGCCGATGGACGCGCACCCGCTAGCAACAGCGCCAACGCCACTAACGGTCTGCTGACCAACGGTGGCGGCCCTCGTGGACGCGACGGGGAGGACTCGGCGTACATGGGACTCCTGCGCGAGTACGAGGCGGTGGAGAGGCAGTGCGCTGCAGTGATACAGGAGCGTGACGCCATGGAGGCGCAGCAGAAGGCGCTGCTGCGAGAGCTGCAGGACCTGGTCTGCCAGGCCACCGACACCCCCGCCTCGGGCTCCCACGGCGGCACGGCAGAGGCGTGGAAGCCGCTGGCCGAGGTCGTCAACCTCGAAGCCGCGGCGCGGCTCATCGCGGACCAACGACACAGGTGCGTCGCGTTGCACGAGGACCTTGTCCGCACGCGCGCCGAGGTGGGGCAGCTTCGGCGCGCCAAGACGAGTCCACCGGTGGACGGTCTCGGCGCACAGCAGCTGCAGTACGTCCGCTCCGTCGTGGTACAGCTGCTCTGCTCTCTTAATGATGCCCGCGTTGCGCGGAATCTGCTGCCGGTGCTGAGCATGCTGCTCAAGTTCACCGACGACGACTTGGCCTCGATCACCAAGGCGATCCCTCAGTGGACCACGCGACGCTAGTCGCAGGCCACGCCGCGTGTCGTGAAGGTCCTCTGTTTTCACGTTCTCTGTTGTGTGTGTGTGTGTGTGTGTGTGTGTACGTGCGTCTGAGAGGAAGAGACAGACAGGAAGTGTGCGTGGTTGCAAAGCACAAGAAAGATCCGCCGTGGCGTCGACTCACCGTCGGTCTCCCTCTGTGACGTAGACAGTGTGGGAGGAGACAAACTCCCTCCTCCTCCTCTTCGTGTGTACGCCGCCCCTCCCTCCCCCCCTCCACACCCACGTTCCCTCTCTCTCTCCTCCCCTCGACTCGGTCTCCACTCTCTCGCGACCGGCGACGAACTCAACCACTCCTCAGCACTGAGCTGAGCAGACACGGCCGCGCCGAAGGAGCTCCGCGGTACGTCAGCTCTACTGCTGCGCACGGCGACCAACTCAGCAACAGCGAGCGAGGGGCGAAGCGCGGCGAGCGGCTGGCGTAGTCCCCCTGCTCTCTCCCTCCCTCCCTCTGTCTGTCTGTCTGTACTCTGTTCTGGTGCTGTCGCCACCAACCACCGCCATGGCGACACTGAAGGACCGCGTCGCGGCGGCCTTCTTCTTTAGCGACCCGGAGAAGGCGCTGGCGGCGGAGAAGGCACGCAACGCGGAGGCGACAGCGAGGGTGGCAGAGCTGCGCCTTCAGCACAGCCAAGATGAGCGTGAGTTCAAGGAGCTGGCAGACCGCCTGGACGGCCGCATCAGAGCACAGCGGGAGCAGTACGCGCGCGAGGCGGCGCCGCTGCTGAAGGAGTTCGACGACATCGCCACCTCGCAGCACTACTACCAGGAGGTGTGCAATAGTGTGGCGGCGCAGAAGACGTTCGTCGATCAGATGGCGCAGCGTGAGATGCAGCAGTTCGGCTACATGAGCAAGAAGCTCATCTCCGTCGGCCTCAACTTCGAGGCGCTGCGGCACAAGATGGGCAGCGGGCGACCCTTCGCGCAGGAGCTGGCGGCCGTGCTCGAGGACGCCGAGAGCGAGGACCTTACCGTGATGTCGGCCCCGCTCCGCTTCTTCGCCGACCGCGGCGTCCCTGAGCCGACGCTGCTGCGCGCCGCGGCGTTTGACCTCGCCCGCTCCATCGAGGAGACGGGGAAGGCGCCGGTGCAGCAGCCCGTGCGGGGGTGGCTCGACCTGCTCAAGTTCCGCACCGCTTTCAGCCCGTCGACGGTGGACCAGAACGAAGTCCGCGCACGCCGCGCCGCCGCGCAGTTCACGCGGTACATCGAACAGAGCGAGTACGCCAAGGCGCTCGGCGTCGCCGAGGAGGCGGATGCGTGGACGCGCAACGAGCACGACGCCTCTGTCGAGTACTTCAACAACTCCTACAAGTTCTTCCGGCATGCCGCGCTGCCCGCCATCACGGCAGAGATCTTTCTCAAGTACGCCTCCGCCTCTCTCAACGCGTCGCGGTTTGCGTGTGTGGAGCATATGCTGAAGGAGTGACACACTGGAGGAGCTTGAAAGAGCGACGTAGGCTTATGTGTGTCCGTGTTTGTGTGTGTGTGTGTGTGTGTGATCTTCTTTCGAGTGGTGACACCACTCTTGGTGGACGCGGCGGGTCACAGGTAGCGTAGGCGGCGATGCAGCAGCCGACTGGCAGACAACACAGTCAGACAAGTCCCGATGGACGCCTTCACCACGTCCGCTACGTCTCGCAGACGACGCGTGACGCGGCTCGCTTCCTCTCTCTCCCACGACCACAACGCTTCACAGCTGCTCCAAAGAGAGAGGTAGAGTCGCAGTGCTGCCCAAGGGACGGACGGCGGTCGGCGGGTGCTCCGCGGCTGTGACACGACGCCTTTGCTGTGTCCACACGCACACAGAGAGAGAGACGCAGTCATGACGATGGACGCCCTTCTTCAACCTGCTCAACTTCCGTGTATCTCATCTGTCTCTCTCTCTCTCTCCGACCCTCTGCGCTCTGCCTTCTAGTCTCTGAGTCAGCACTGTCCAGCGCACACACACACACACACAGACACACATACGCGTACACGTTCACGAGGAGCGCTGCGGAGGACGTTCACGGTGTCGCTTGCTCGTGCGGCACGTGAGCCACCATCGCCTCGACGAGACGAGCTCGGCCATCACTCGGGTGAGCGGCAAGGAAGGAGAGGGGGGAGGGAGGCGCAGTCTTCCCACGTGGCTCCGCTCCCGTAAACTCGAGTCATCATGTCCGGCAACGCAGGCCATGTGAAGCAGCTGCTGTCGAGCGCGCGGATGTACCGCCGACCGGACATGCTGAGTGACATCGTCCGCGAGGTGCGCGACGCGGAGGCGACCACGGGCCGCCTCTCGGCGGAGCTCCGCGTTCTCTGCGCCGAGGTGGCCGTGGAGCTGAAGCAGTGGCCCGCCGCGGCTGAGCTGCTGAAGGGTCTCGGCAACGCTCAGGAGACGCGACTGCTTGCCGTGCGACGGGCCTTCTGCGACGTGCTCGTTGCCCTGCACCACGTCGACGAGAACACCTCCTTGACGGAGGAGGAGCGGGTGCGGGAGTACGTGACGGGTGCGGCGAGCGTGCTGCAGGCCCTGGCGGAGGGTGTCGAAGTGTGGCCAGAGAGTCTCGACGCCGTGCTGACTGGTATTCGCACGCTGTGGCTCATCATCAGCCCCCTCCTCGCCGCCGGGCACGACGCGGACGTCTGCGACGCCGTTGTCTTCCTCGCCACGCTCCACCAACAGCTGCGCATCGGGGGCGGCTACACGCTTGTCCAGTGGCTCGTGCGCGCGGCGCTGTGCCTCCGTGCGGCGGAGCGGCTCGCCGACGCGGCCGTTCGCTTCTCCGCCGCCCTCGAGGCCGCCGCCGTGATGGGGCAGCAGCGCCTCTTTGTGCAGGTGCTGCGACTCGCCGCCGGCGCCATCTTCGTCAAGGAGAAGTCCGGCATCTCGGCCAAGACACGCTCGGAGCTGCTGCCCAGCTACAGGGGTCGTCCAGTGCACTTCGCCGTGCTTCTCACGCAGCTCGTGCTCGGGGGCCATCTGGAGATGGACGCGTGCAGGGAGGACCTGCAGAGCGCCTACGAGGGCCTCTCTGACAGCGTGGACGCCGCGCCGCCGCCGCCAGACGCTGGCGCGCCGGCGTCGCGGGGGAAGAAGAAGCAGGCAGCGGCGAAGCCGGCCCCGGCAATGCGGCTTGTCGACGCGTTCGCCGTCACCGAGACTGAGGTCGTGGACGAGGTGAAGAGCGACGTGCTGTTCTGCGTGAGCCTGCACGGCACCCTCTCACCCGAGCAGCTGGAGGAGCTGCGTAGACGACGGTACAGCTCGAACCGGCGCGTGCGCAGCTTCTCGATTTTTGCGCTGGTAGTCGACGCGGCGCGGCGGCATGGACTGACGCGGCTGAGCGCGTGCGCGGACGCCTCGAGCATCTCTGCGGCGCACCGCGCGGAGCTTCACACCCTCGCCGGCGAACTCATCGGGGTGCTGAAGAACACAAACGCGATCCACGACGAGAGCGAGCGCCAGCACACGGTGCGCGTCGCCGCGGCGCTCCTGTGGAACCTCGTCCTCCCGTTCCTGCAGAGCGGCGCCGCGGGGGACGTGCAGCCGGCGCTCGCCGCGATCACGGATGTCGCGGAGGCGTCGCTCCCGGCGCTGCGGGAGCTGTTCCTCCAGGTGGCCACGCAGCAGTGCAAGACCGCGTACGAGGACGACAACCGAAGCGTGCTGCACCACCTGCTGCCGACGCTGGAGCGGGAGTGCGAGCGCGGCGAGGTGGACGGCGCGGCGCAGGCGTGCCTGTTCCGTCTGCAGTGGATGCAGCACCAAATTGCGATCCGCGACGAGCCGGAGGGCGGCCTCACAACGTCGGCGGACCGCTGCCTCTTCGCCATCGAGCAGGCCCGCTGGATCGCCAACCCGCTGAAGCGCATTCCGGTGATCAAGACGGCCTTCCGGCACCTGCCGCCGATCATGGAGGAGGCCGACGTCCCGGCAAACGCCGGGACCGCCGAGACACCGGTGTCGCACACAGCCGCGCAGGACACGCGCGGCGCTGCTGCCGCCACCGCCACCACCGCCGCTGCCACGGCCACCACCCGCCGCTCCACTGTGCATCTCTACCGCGAGATGCTGGAGCTCTGCATGCAAGACCTGAGCCCGTCGCTCCACGCGGTGGCGGTGGCGGTGGCCGAGGCGCTGCGCTGCCTGCCTGGCCCGGCCGGCGGTGACGCCGACGCGCACACGGAGGAGGTGCGCGCCGTCGCCTCCCTGCACGCCGCCACCATTCTGGCGCGGCAGCTCGAGGAGGCGGAGCCGCACGGCGCCGCGAAGGAGGCGCGGCCGGTGCGCGCGGTGGACCCGAGAGCCGCCGCCGCGGAGGACCGCGAGGGCCGCCTCGCCTCCCTCCTCATCGAGGCCGCCAAGCGCGGGGCAGAGCTGGAGAACCGGCGCCGCGGCAGCGGTGGCTGGATCGCCGCGAACGCGTGTGTGACGTTCCTGAACTGGAAGAAGGCTGTCTACACTCGGGGGGAGTACCGCCTGCACCTGCCCGAGCTGCTGGAGCTGCAGAAGCTGTACACCGGCCTCTTCGAGCGCGATCAGGTGCAGGACGTGGAGCTGCTGTCGGACCTCACGCAGGCGTGCGCGCTTGGCCTCGTCGCCGACTACCTCGCCACCGCCAAGGCGTTGACCAGCGCCGCGGCGTCGCCGATGGCCAGGTCGGTGGCGCGAAGTGGGTTTGCGGCGCTGGTGCAGCGCATCCGCACGTGTGCGGTGAGCGAGACCACGCACGCGCAGCTACGCCGCGCACACGCGCTGTGCCTCGACGCGATGCGCGTCGTCCCGGTGGTGAAGCGGAAGTGGTTCCTGGCGATGCTGTCCCCGGCGCTCGCGCGTCTCGTCGGCGACAAGCCCGCGGTGGTGGTGCACCCGCAGGAGCAGCTGCTGATCGTCCTCGGCATCCTCGCCGGGCCGTCGCCGACGGCCGACAAGGTGCCGCTGCTCTTCAGCGACGCGCGTCCGCTGCTGCGCCGCGACCCGTGCGTGCGTCTCTGCGCGTGGGTCGCCGCCGTGGCGATGCAGCTGCAGCAGGAGGAGGTGGCGCTCGAGTGCTGCGAGGTGGCGGACCGCCTCTACGCGACCAACCGACTCGGGTGGGGCAGCGTGTTCGAGGCGCCGTCCACGACCTCGCCGAGCGCCGGTGTGTCTGCGCTGGCGGG
This sequence comes from Novymonas esmeraldas, assembly GCA_019188245.1. Taxonomy (NCBI): domain Eukaryota; phylum Euglenozoa; class Kinetoplastea; order Trypanosomatida; family Trypanosomatidae; genus Novymonas; species Novymonas esmeraldas. The sequence continues at coordinate 35,234 of JAECZO010000095.1, forward strand.
CAAGGTGGCAGACGGCGTTTTGCAGAAGAAGCCGTCGGTGGGGGCGGGACTCGCGCAGCAGCCGGAGGCGCCGCCAGCCTACCCCAAGCCGGATGCAGAGGACTGGGAGGCCTACGCGCAGCTGCTCTCCATCAAGGCGCAGGTCGGCGTGGCGCATCTGCAGGGCCTCAACGGCGACGCGCGAAACCGCGCGGTGCGACTGCTGCTGACGAACTGTGTCAACTCCGCCATCGCGGCGGTGCAGGGGCCCGCGTCCTCCAAGGTGGAGCACATCACCAACGCCTACGGCCTCTACTACACTCTGCTCCGCACCACACGCCTCTCACTGCAGACGGCCACGTTCGCGCTCCCGAGCCTGCGCATGCTGCTCTCCAAGGCCCTCCTGGCGCAGCTGCCGAAGCGCAGCTGGAGCGACTCCTTCACCGATGTCGTGTACCAGCTCAGCTGCGTGCTCGTCTTCGTGTCCTTCTCCAGCCCGCACGAGGAGGACGCGCGCCAGCTTGCCGGGCTGCTGCGACACCTGCGCGACCAACTCCCCCCGCGCTACCAGAAGGCGCTCAAGGCGCGGGAGGTGACCGAGGTGTGCTACAGCAACCCGTCCGTGGACGGCTTCCTGCAGATGTCACGGAACATGGAGGCAGAGCTGCAGGCGCGCGGGTGGCTGATCGTGGGACAGGCGGCGACAGACGCGAGCAGTGAGGCGGAGGCGTTCGCGCTAGCGCTCGCGGCCGCGCAGGGCAGCACGTTGGCGACCGCGCAGTGCCTCTTCGAGCACGCGTACACCACGACGCGGCAGCTGGGCGAGGTGACGCCGCTGGCGCACGTCACGGCGCACCTGCAGAAGGCGCTGCGCACCTTGGAGGAGCTGCCCGAGACGGCGCCGCTTCTCCAGAGCGCGGAGGAGACGCAGCGCTGGGCCGTCACCCTGGCGGACGCCTCCCTCACCGCCACCTTTCTGCGGACGGCGGAGCGGCACCCCCATCCCGAGGATGCGGCGGCCGCGGCGGTGAAGGCGCCCAAGAAGGCGCACACCACGAAGATCACCGGCGTGACCTTCCACCACGTCTTCCTGGCGCTGCGCATCGTCGCACTGCTCTTCCGCACCTCTGCCACCGGCACCGACCCCCACGACGGCAACGCGGAGATGGCCGCTGCTGCATCTACTTCGGCGGCGGCGGCGGCGGCGGCGCATCGTGGCGGTGGTAGGGCGGTGAAGACCGCCACCGTGTCGCGCCTCGACTGCGCCAACCTGATGCTCGACTACATCTCGTGTCTGTGGCACCTCAGCGCCAAGTGGCTGCGTGAGGTCGCCGTCGCCGGCGAGGAGGCGGTGGTGCTGACGCTGCCGGCTACCACGTGCGACTACTACGGGTTCGCGGAGCCGCCAGCGGCGGCGCAGCGGCTGCGCCGTTGCGTGCCCGACGAGGAGTTCCAGCTCAACACGGAGGGCCTGTGGCAGTGCCTGCTGGAGCTCGGGGACCACCTCGTCCGCAGCGGCGATGAGCGCCGCGCCTTCCTCGCCTACTCGTGGGTGCGCTTTGCCGCCGCGCTCGCCTTTGGTGACGCCACGGGCGACTCGCGCTGCGTGCTGGTGCAGCGGCTGTGCAACATGAAGATGTGCGTGGCCGCCGCGTCGAGCGGGCTGAGCGACCGCCCCTACGTCGCGGCGCTCGCTGCTCTGGCAGGGGCCAAGGCGCTGGTGGAGGAGGCGGTGAAGAGAGACGTGGAGGGCAAGTGTGTGGCGCCGTCGTGGGAGGCCGCCATGGTCGTTGGCGAGTGCGAGCTCCGCATCCACCTCGGCCTCACAGAGGAGGCGGCGGTGCTTGCTGAGGACGTGCTGTGCCGTGGGCTGGAGTGCGCCAGCTGGAGCGCGCCGACGACCAAGGCGCGTGCCCTGCGCGTCCGCGCGCGTCACGAGGCGATGTGCTCGCGGCACCACGATGCCCTCCTCACACTTGAGGAGTCCTTCGCGCTGATCGGCGCCCCCAACGGCCACCCAGCGGCGGCGTCCTTCACGGCGATGCGTCTCTGGGCTGAGCTCGCTGGGGACCGCCTCGCGGTGCTCATGGAGGCCCACTTGTCTGCAGACGCCGTCGAGTGGGCTGGAACGGTGCGCCACCAACTGTGTCGTTGGCGAGCCGTGGCCGCCGTCGACGCCGCGCAGGGCGGCACTGTCCGCGCCGCGTCGGTGCGTGTGGAGGCGGAGGATGCGCTCGCCATCTGGGTGGGCCGCGTGGTGCCTATTGTGGCGCAGGCACTGCCCCTCGTCGGTGTCGCCGCGCACCGCCACGTTTACTCTTCTCAGCCGCACCGGGCCGGCGCCGCGGGGGAGCTTCTGCGAGAGGTGCAGCGTGTCACGGAGGGCAGCCACACGCTGCACAGTCAGTTCTTCACCGCACTCGCGCAGTGGCATGTGCGGGAGCGGGTGACGCCGCAGTGGTTCGCCAAGAACGGCGCCAACGTGGACGAGGTGCGGACGTGGCTGCTGGTGCTTCTGGAGGAACTCCGACGGCTTGACCAGCTCGTGCGTCAGGTGCAGCGCGCGCGCGCGAGCCGCGACGCCGCCTCGGTGGCGCTGTCGGAGAACACGGACGCACCGGCCGCGACGAGCCTCGCCTTCTGGCAGGCCGCCATCGTCTTCTGGATCGCGGTGGACCGCCTCGAGGCGAGCAGACTCGCGTCGTGCATCCTCGCCGCCTTCCGCCGCCTCACGATGGCGGATCTGCAGCTGCCGACGTCGAGTGCGCCGGCGCACTGCGAGAAGGCCGTGCTGAAGTTCATTCGCGGTGCGGCCACAACGGCGGTCGTGGCAGCGGGGGCAGAAAGGGCGGCGGCGGCGTCGGCGGCGCGGACGGCAAAGCTGGGGGATCGCTGGGTCAGCGACGCCGCGCCGGACGCGGAGGAGCTCGCGCAGGCGCTGCAGCACTACGGCGTGGCGGACGCGCCTGTGCGGCTCATCATGAACGTCTCCGACGTGCCTCGACTCCTCGAGAGCGCCGCGGCGCACTGCCGCGACTGGCCGAACACGCGCCTCTCCGCCGCGATTTTGGTCGCGATAGCGCAGGTGGAGCTGGTGCAGCGCCTGGAGAACGAGATCGAGTGCGGCGACGACATGATCGGCGAGGAGCTCTCTGGGCGGATGCTGGGACTCCTGACGACGGCGTGGCGGCGCGCGCGGCTCGTGCCGGCGCGGTCGGAGAAGCCCGGCAGTCGCACCCGCAAGAGCGTTGCCGCGGCGAAGCGGCGCAGCCTCAGCGAGCAGAGCCCGAGCGCGCCGACGCGGCCGCTGACGCCGGACGAGGAGGCGCTGCTGGAGCGCATCTCGCTGGGTATCCAGGTCGCCGTGCACAACGGGCTCCTCGACATGGCCGCGCAGCTCGCCGGGGAGCTCAGCCACCTCGCGGTTCTCATGGAGCGCCCGCAGCTGGCCGCCGCCGCCGCCGAGCAGACGCAGATGAATCAGCTGGTGGGGCTGCTGTGGCGCGACTGCGTGACGGAGATGGTGGATAGCCCGGAAGGACGCCTGTGGCGGCAGATGCGGGCGGTGCAGCCGTTCTTCACGAACTGCACCGCCTACATGCAGCTGGCAGATCAATCCATGGCCACGACGCCGATGGAGCGCGGCTTGCGCAGCTGCGGTCAGCTCTGCGTGGAGGCAGAGCGGCGGGACGGGGAGGGGCCGGCGCCGGCGACGGGGAAGGGCGGCCACACAACGGAGTCGTCGCCGCACGCGATCGACAGCGCCGTACTCTCGGTCGCCATGTGCAACCACCGCAGCGGCATCGTCGTCGTTGCGCTGCGGCACCCAGACGGCGTGGTGGAGGGACGCTGTCACTTCGTGCCGATGCAGACGTGGGCGACCTTGTCCACGGCGCTGCAGAGGGCGGAGGCACGCAAGCTGGATGTTCTGGGCAACGCCGCCGGAGTGCGCGCCGGCACCGCCGACGAGCGCGTCACGGCGGACGACATCGCGAAGGTGGTGCGCGACCTGAACGCCGTGGCGACGGAGCTCTTCGGCGAGTTCGCGCCGTCGCTGCAGCAGTACTGCGAGAGAGCGCCGCTTTACCTCTGCCTCGCGCCGGAGCTGCAGCCCTACCCGTGGGAGCAGACGAGCGCCCTGAGCTGCTGCCCCACCGTGTTGCGCGAGCTCGGGGCGGCGGCGGTGGTGTCGAAGATCAGCGAGCCGCTGCGCCTCGGCAAGCGTGCCTCGCAGCAGCTCTCCAAGACGGCCGGGCCCAACTCTTCCAAAGGAGCCCCACCAGGTCCGCTTGTGTGCCTCATCGACGTCTTCGGCGACCACCGCGAGTCCATCGCCGCCACGTGCGGCACCGACCATACCAAGTCGAAGGTGTCGCCGCAGTCGCTCATCACGTGCAGCTCCGCCGCGGTGCCACCGGACCCCGCCTACGTCACGTGGATGCTGCGGAGCGCCGCCCCTGGCGCGCTCGTGGTGAACACATGCGGCAGCCTGACGGACCTGGTGCCGTGGCCGCACCTCGCCTCTCTCTCCTTCACGCAGTTGAACGGCGCCGTGCTCGTGGACGGCGCCGCCAACGCCAGCTCGCAGCAGCGGGAGGAGCGGCTGCGGCTCACCGCCGAGGCGGCGGCCGGTGCTGGCAGCGTGGCTGTCCGTGCGCCGTGCTCGCGGTGGATGGCGCAGTTGCTGCTGCTGCTGCGCGGCGCTAAATTTGTGGCCGCCAACACCTTCGCTTGCAGCCCCGCCGTGGCGGACGTGCTGGCCCGCCGCTGCCTCTCCTCCGCCTCCTCCGGGAAGGCGCTGGTGGAGCAGCTGCGCGGCAAGTCGAAGGACACCAAGACGCCGTTTGTGACTCTCTACGGCGTCCTCGGCAGCGGCCCCTCCAAGGCGAAGGCGTAGCCACAACTACGATGTACAGACACAGACGCCTCGCCTCCCCCCTTTCCTTTGCTCTCTCTTTCTTTCTTTTTCTTTGTCTGTATGCTCCTTTGTGGTGTGTGCTGCCTGGTGGAGGTGCGCTCTCATGTACAGCACAGCGCCGCCGCCACTCCCCTGCCGTGTCGTGTCTCATGAGCATACAAATGCATGCCGTCCTCCTCCCCTCCTCCTCCCCTCCCTCGCTGTCCCCGCCTTCCTCGCCGTGTGCCCGAGCCGGCTGTTGACTGTGACGTTGCCACTGGATGGGAGAGCGGTGGTGGTGTACACAGCGCTGCACGTGAGCGGTCTGCAACATCCCATCCCTTCCATCCCCTTGCCTCTCTCTCTCTCCGTTACATGTGTTTGCTTTCTTTTGTCTCTCGGCTGCGATGCTCGGCCACCACAGCAGAGTCGCCACCCACGTTGCCATCGATACCCCTCCACACATACACACACACACAAACAAGACACACACAGAGACACAGATCGGCGGAAAGGCGGGCGGATACATGAGCGGGTTGCTGCGAACTCTCCTGGGCAAGGCGCCGGCGCCGGCGACGGCGATGAGGATCACCGAGACGCCGGTGCCCATCTCGTACGCCCTCGCGTCCTTTCGCTGGCACATGGACACCCGCGCGCCGACGAAGGTGATCGCCGTGCACGACTACCTCGGCAGCGGCGCGTCGTGGCAGCAGCTGCTGCACGAGTCGGTCGCCGACCTGCCCCTCTCACGGCTCACGCCGACGGAGCCGCTGGAGGTGTACTGCGCCGACCTTCGCGGGCACGGCTTCTCCGAAGATGCTCCGGTCACCCCCGCTGCGGTCTACCCGCTCGCGTGCGCGGCAGACATCATTAAGGTCCAGCAGGACATACTCCGCTCCGAGGCGGCGCTGCTGGGACTCGGGTTCGGCTCTCTCGTCGCCGCCACCGCCGCCCTGCACGCCCCTGACGCCTTCTCGTCTCTCACGCTGTTCGTCCAGGAGCCGGCGCAGCTCCAGCGCTGTGTGCCGTCTGCCCACCCGCTCCTGGATATCCTGCGCAGTGCCCCGGCCGAGGCCGCCGACGTGGCGGCGCTGAACACCTACCTGACGGAGCGGGTGCCCCACCCTGCCGAGCGAGCCGCGCTCTTGGCGACTGCGGAGGTGCGCCGCGGTCGTGCGCGATTTCGTGTGAGCAAGTCCCTCCTCGAGTACGCCGAGCCGCTCGAGCTGAGCGCGCCGACAGACTCCAAGTTTACAAAGCCGACGGTGGTGTATGTGTACGGCAAGGAGGCCCAGTGCACTCCTGCGGAGGAGGCCGCACTGCGCGCGCGCTTCCCTGCGCTGAAGCTGCTGAAGATGGACATGCAAGGGGAGTCGCTGATGTCCGCCAAGCTGCCTCTCGCCCCGCTCTTCCTTCAGGCCCACAACATGCTCGGCGAGATCAACGAGGCGGCCGTGGCGCAGTGAAGAAGACCGCTCAGCAACACAAGGGCGGGGGAGGGAGGGCACTCCGCCCCGCCCCGCTACGGCCCTCGCCGTGTCGGCTCAGGGCTCGCCATCGGGCACAGAGAGAGAGAGAGAGAGAGACGCACTGATGCTCTCCCTCTCTCTCTCTTGCGCGGTGTGCGACGGTACGTCAAGTCCTCGACACGGGGAGTGGAGGGGACGGACGGCCGACCCCGGTGAGGACTTGTGTTCTCGAAGTCACAGCGCAACACGCGTCACATAAGTGCTCCAGAATGCGCAACAGCCACCAGTCGTCACCGGCGTGGTCGAGGTGCGATGTGGCGACGAAACCAAAGAGAGAGAGAGAGAGAGACAGAGCGCGGTGCATTGCCCTCGTCCTGCTCACATCCTCCTTCTCTCTCACACACACAAACACGTTTATGGATGCTGTGTTGGTATCACTGCACACGCCGTTCACTGATGGCCGCTCCTCCACCACCACGCATTGACACACACATACACAAGCTGACTCTCTCTCGCTCTCTCGCTGTCTCCGTCTCTCTGTCCTCATTCGTGTCATGTGCACCTCCCTGACACACACAAACACACACACACACACACACAGAAGAACAGGTGTCTCCCCGTAGCGAACTTCCCCCACTCCCCTCGTCTTGTTTGTTTGTTGTGTTTTCTTTTTTTCTTTTCTCCTTTCTTGTGTGTGGGTGCTGAGTTGTCTTTTGTGGTACCACCATCACACACACACTCACACACAGTCAGCACAGCCAACGTGTGTGGCCCCTCCCTCCCCCTCCTCCTCATTCGCCGCTGCACTACCTCGGATAGTGCTCGTGCGCGGGTGAGACAGAGAGAACCAGCGACATCCACAAGCGGCGACAACAACCTACTACTGCTCTCCTCCCCCCCCCCCTCTCCTCTCCTCTCCTCTCCTCTGCCAGATCAGCTCCGCATTCTACCTGACTTTTCATTCTCGCGACAGGCGAACACACGTGTGGGTGTGTGCACATCCATGAGTGTCACGATGCTTCGTCGCGTCGCGGTATGCTGCATCGCCGCAGCGGTGCTGCTGGTGTGCCTGCCGGCGTCTGCGATTCACGAGGATGAGCAGGGCCTGCGCGACTGGATGATGTACCTCGTCGGCAACGTCCAGGATGCCGCGGTGCAGGTGTCGTCGTACCCGCAGCTGGTCTACGTCGCCTCCGAGGACGGTGCCGTCGCGGCCATCGCCCTCAGCGCCAGTGGGGCTCTCAACCTCACGTGGCGGCAGGTGTCCTCCGCGACACCGCTGTGCGTCGCGGCCGGCCCGCACGCCGTGCTGACCGTGAACGATGCCGGCACGGCGACGGTGCTGGACCCCACCACGGGGACCATCGAGGTCTCCTACGCGCTGCAGGGCGCCGGTGACACGCTGCAGGCCGCCGCGTGCTCCGTGGCGGGGAGCAAGGCGCAGGTGGTGACGTACGACGGCGCCAAGCTCACACGCTTCGACTTCTCGATGGCGTCGGAGGAGCAGACGATCCCGGCGGCGGCGTCGGCGAGCGCGACCGGCGAGGTGTCGAAGATGTACCTTGCGAACGGCGTCCTCGTCGTGAACCACGGCGGTGACTCTGCGGACGTGCGCAGTCTCGCCACCCTCGCCAAGGAGCGCAGCGTGGCTGGCATTGCCACGAGCATCGCGGGCAACGGGCACTTCACCACGCGCGACTCCGCCACACTGCGCTCCTTCGCCCCGGCCGGAGACGGCGCGGCGAGCGAGACCGCGTGCGCCGACTGCGGCATCGCGGTGGTGCGGAAGGTCTACAGCGGCGATGCCGCCGGCGTGGTGCGCGTGGAGACGGCGGCGGAGGCGATGCACATCACCTTCCCGAGCGCGGAGCTGACCATCTCGAACGTGGGCAGCAGCATCACGGCCTACCCCCTCTTGGCCTTCGAGAAGGCGGACGGCGATGTCGTGGTGCTGATCAAGACAGGCGCGCACAACCTGCTGCTTGTCAGCGCGGCGGAGGGGCTCCTGTGGCGCCGCTTTGAGGCACTGGCGAACGTGGCGGCGGTCGCGATCGTCGAGCCGATGGAGGCGCTGGACCACTTCCACTTCAACAAGAACGTGCTGCTCGCCTCGCGCTTCGGCACGCTCTACTCGATCCCCGTCGCCAGCATGGGCACGCACGTGGACTTCATCGCCGACTTTTCGCGGGAGCTCGTGGCCGCCATGAAGGCGCCGTCGATGGCGTCGGTGCAGGTGCGCGGGTTGGCCGTCCGCGACGACGGCCGCACCGCCGTCGTGCTCGCCGTGTCCGACGCGGTGAGCGGCCACGTCGTCGTCGACTTGGCAGAGCGCAAGATCACGAGCGTCACCACAGCCGAGAACGCGCTGCTCTCTACCCCGGAGCTCGAGGTCGCCGCCGATCACAGCGTCACTGGCGCACCGCCGCACGGCGCCCTCTACACGTACGTCAGCCACGCTGCGGCCGGGACGATCGAGGGCTACAGCGTGAGCGCCGAGGCCGGCGCCCGCCCCACCTGGGTGTTGCAGATGCCGTCCGCCATTGTCGCCCACGCCGCCGGCAGCGAGCCGCGGCGTGCTGATGTGGTGAACAACCTGCGCGTGTACCCGAACGTCTCCGGCAAGGAGCTCGTCGAGGAGGTGCGCCACACCTACCCGATGCGCAACGTCGTCGCCGTCGCGCACTACGAGCCGTCCGAGGAGGAGTTGCCGTCGCTGGTGATCACCGCCATCGACGTGGTGACGGGCAGCGTCTTGGCCACCTCACGCCATGCGAATGTCGAGGGGGATGTGAAGATGGTCATCGTGGAGCACACCATCGTCTACTACTACCTCGATGCGAAGAAGATGCGCTACTGCTTCGGTGTGTGGGAGCTGTTCGAGGACGAGAACACCCCCGTCGTGTCCAAGGCGGCCGGCGCAACCATTCCGCAGATCATCGCCTCCTTCTTCGTGAACACGAAGCGCGACTTCAGCTCCCGCGCGACGCGCCCGCCGATCGTCGCGGTCTCCACCCTCGGCTCCTTCGGCGGCCCGCTCGCCGACATGGGCGTCACCACGTCCTACAACGCCATCGCCCGCAAGAGCCTCGTGCTGGCCTACGCGACGGGCCGTGTCGTCGTCGTGGAGCTGCGGCAGCTGCTGGCCGGCAACCAGGTGCCGCTGCCCAACGAGAAGGATCGCCAGATGTCGCACGTCCTCATCCCCAGCTACCTCTACGTCTCCCACAAGCACCGCATCGCGTTTCCGAAGCGCGTCACAACAGCGCCGACGGGGCTCGAGAGCTCCTGCCACGTCGTCGTCTCCGGGCTGGACCTCTTCTACGTGCGCTCCTCCTCCGGCAAGCCGTTCGACCTGCTGAACAGCGACTTCAACAAACCGCTGCTCGTCTCGCTCGTCTGCGGCTTCGCCCTGCTGTCCATCATCGCCCGCTACTTTGTGAACCGCAAGATGCTCAACGCGGTGTGGCAGTAGCGGCGTCCTCGCACAGTCTCCCGCGGTGTTCATGTGGTGGTGGCTCGTCGGCCCTGCTGCGTCGCGTCCACTCACCCACACCCCAAGAGACCCCCACCCCCTCTCTGCCGTTTCCTGACTGCCTCTGTGGGACGATGGAGCAGAGATCTGGACAAACATGAAACCGCAGTGTCCGTGCTTGTATGTGTGTGTATGTGTGTGTGTGTGTGTATGTGTGTGTATGTTTGTCTGTGTCTGTCTGTGTGCGTAACGCTTGATCTGACTCCGTAAGACTTCTTTAGCTGTGTCACTCTGTGTGTATGAAGGTGCGGAGAGAAGAGGGAGGGGGGGAAGTGGGTCTCGTGCCTCCCGCGTTGTGCAGGTGCGCCGGTGCGCCTGTTTGTCTCTCGTACGTCTCGGTGTGTCTGTGTCTATCTGTACCTGTGTATGTGTGTGTGTAAGATAACAGCGTGTCGACGGAGCTCCACCGCGGCCGCGCGTGACGGCAACGGGGCATGAGCCGACCGCGTCGTCGTTCCAGCCTCCAACACGGGAGAAGTGGAAGAGAGAGGATTGGCGGCGCTCACACACGCGCGCCTGCGTTGGGCGTTGAGTGTGTATGTGTGTGTGTGTGTGTATGTTTAGGTGCTCTTGCTGTTGCTTTCTCATTCCACTCCCGCGGATGCGGTCCTGTCGCAGACATGCGTGCTACCCTCCTATCCCTCTCTCTCACTCTCACACGGATCGTCTACGCCCTGCTGACTGCTGCTGCTGCTGCTGCTGCTGCTGCTCCCCACTCACGGCGGCAGGACACTGGCGGAGCAACGCAACGCTCCACTGCACCTCTGCCCACTTGTCGGTTCGCTTTGCCCTCACAAAAAGCAAGAGCAAGTCACCCACACATATCCAAAATCCAAAAGTGTGAGCGAGAGAACACAGCTTCCGAAGGTGTCTCTGCGTGTCTGTGTGTGTGTGTGTGTGTGTTTAGGTGGGAGAGCTGTACTCGCGCCGCAAGTGCCGATGTCGTCGCGTGCCACCGCCGCTGCCTCGGATGCGGCGGCGCCGACGCGGCCGCGAGCCCCCGCGGTCCACCGAGTGAACGCGGAGAGCGTCGCGCTGCAGGACGCTGCTGTGAAGGCTCGGGAGCAGCGGCTCGCCCTGGAGGAAGTGATGCGGCAGGAGCGGAGTCGCCGTCTGCAGTCCTCGGCGGCGGCGGCGGCGGGGCCGACAGATCGACAGCGTGGCGGTGTTGACCACTCCCCGCGGGGCAAGGCGGGCGGCCGCGCCGCATCCCAGTCCGCGGTGCCGGCGCAGGACGCAGCCGCCACCACAGCCGCCGCCGTCCCGCAGACGCTGACAGAGTACCGGAGAGAGCTCGACAAGGACAACGGCAACAAGGAGGTCTTCCGGCTGCACTACTACACGAGCGGCCACCTGAACCCGGCGGACGTGCACTTCTACGCTGTGAAGAGTCGCATCCGCGAGTACCAGCGGCACGCGCCGAGCCCCCCGCCACGGCAGTCCACACCGCACCAACCGTCGTCGCCGACGAGCAAGACACGCGCGGAGGCCGAGGCGCCGCCGGCGGCGGTGGCGGTGGACGGCACGGCAGAGCAGTGGACACGCTCCGCGCTGCTCCGCATGCGTGCGAATCGGCACGTGCTGCAGCGCATCGAAGAGCGCGAGAGGCGGGAGGCCGCGCACGTCGGCCGGCCGCTTCTTCGGGAGACACCCGCGTCCGTCAACAGACCCGATCCGCCGCAGCAGCCACGCACGTCCTCGGCAACGTCGCGAGTCGATACGATCGCCTCGGCACGCGGCAACGTCGCCGATGTGCCGGCGCCAGCCCGGGACGTGCAACGCAGCCTCACGGCAGAGCAGAGTTACACCGCAGCGGCGCCACCGCAGCGCGCGAGTCCACCCGTGACGTTTCGCACCGAGAGCCCGCTGCGGCTGCGCGGCCCGGCAACGTCCTTGTCCACCTCAGCGTCGCTGCACTCTCCGTTCAAGCCCTCCATCACCTACGCGGCCCCCGCCGGCGCGCACACGTACCGCGCCGACACCGCCCACAGAGCGTCCGCCCCGGCGGAGTGGCTGCCGACGAGTCCATGGGCACCGCTGCAGCGACGCTGGGAGACGCAGCCTGCCCCCGCCGCGGACGGCTCGGCGTATCGGCCGATCGCAGAGCAGCGAACTGGCGCGACGTGGGAGAGTCGCCGCACCTGGACGGAGCTCACGCGGCGGCGGTCGCCAACGCAGGCGCAGGGCAGAAGCGCCTCTCTGTCGCCGGCGTTCGCCGTAGACGCCAACGCCGCCGCGACCTCTCCGCGAGTGCGGGCAGACGTGGACGTGTCTCCACTGACTCCGCCACCAACTCTAAACACGGCACCGCGCGACTTGGCGGTGGGGACAGGCGTCCCTGTGCCGGTGAGGAGCACCTCCGCCGGGGCTCCCGCTGCACCGATGGCGAGGGGCTTGCTCGAGGGCTTCCGCATGCCCCCGACAGTGCTGAAGCGCGAGGACCTCTTCCAGGGCTCCTCGTGACACCGCTCCCACCAACCCCCCAAACACAACACACACACATACACAAAGAGATACTCATGCACACACGCACGGAGATATGAGCGTGAAGGACTTGCGAAGCACAGAGTATGCGCCGGAGAGAAAAGAGAGACGGGGGGTGGCGGAGAGGGGGGTGGTGATGGTGTGCACGCTGCATCCCCGCTTGCTGTGCGCTGCCGCCACCCGCTAGACTCTCCCTCCCTCCCACTCCTTCCCACACACCTCTGTGTGATCGTGTGTGGATCTATCGCTGCCTCTGCTCGCAGACCCCCGCGACAGTCGTGTACCACTACTAGAGTTGCAGAACCACCGATGAACACCGAAGCCGCCGAGGAGGCCGGCATGCACGCTGAGGGAGAGAAAAGAAAAAGTGAGGCATGACAAAGGAGCGCGAGCGTACCCGCGATGGAGGCTGCAGTCGAGACCCGCTTCTCCCCCTCTCCGTCTCTCTCTGTCTTCGTCCTCCTTCTTCCTCTCGTGTTGCATGAACCCACGGCGTCTCTGTACGCGTCCTCGTCCCCTCTCACGCCCTCTCTCTCTCTCCTCTCGCGTTTTGCGCTCTGTGTTTGTATGCATGCGTGTCGTGCCTCCAGACGCTACCCTCACCCACTCACCCACTCACACACTTACGCCCACGCAGGCGACAAGGCGAAGGACCCACACGCGCACGCCACAGTCTCGTGGAACCACTGCGGCAGAACCAGACACGGTGCACGTTGCGGCCAACAGAGTCACCCGTTCCCCCTCGAAACATCGCGGTGTGTGTGTCTGTGTGTGTGTGTGTTGATGGACGCCCTTTCCTGTGGGTTTTGTGCGGCGGCGTTGGTGCGCTCGTTGTCGCCCAAGGACGCGGAGGCGTGGCAGCAGCGGTGGCGACAGCCGACCCTGCAGGTGGTCGACATCCAGCGCTACCCCCGCCAGCCCACCGTGCAGTGCGGGCCGGCGCGCTTCTACGTGGCCGTATCGGATGGAGAGTCCGTGGCGTGGTTGGTGGTGCCGCCGAACACGCCACTGGAGAACTCCATCGCCGCCTTCGACATGGAGATCGGCTGCTGCGTCACACTCCTGTCGCACGCTCTCGTGACGGCCGCGAACGGCCTCAACGTGATCGTCGCCCTTCACGTCGAGTACTCGAACAACACGCTGCGCCTGCTCGGGCAGCCCCGCTGTGATGAGCAACTCTTCCGCCTCTCCGCGCAGTCGCTGCTGCGGCGCCGTGCGGAGGAGGAGAAGAGCTCGTCCGGGGCAGCGGCGCTGCAGCAGCCGTCGCACCCCATCGCGTTGCGCGACTTCGTCGATGCCCCGCAGCGCGCGCTCGGCAACTGGTGCGTCACGGCGCGCGTCGTGTGGAAGGGGCACGTGTACCCTCTGAACCCGAACGGCGGCCGACTCGGTGGTGGCGACGGCGACTGGCGCGGCGGTCACGCAGCCGGCAGCCCACGCGTCGTGTTCCGGTGCCTGCTTGTCGACGAGTGCGGCGACGCACTGGTGGCGGCGTTCTTGGGGGGTGAGGGGCTTGCAGATCGTGTGCAGCTGCACGGGTGCTACCGTCTGGCCCACGGGACGGTGAAGTGGGGCGTCGGCGAGACTGGCGCGCCGACGGAGCTGCAGTTCTTCGACCGCTCGGTGGAGGCGGAGGTGACCGCCGCTGCGGCGGCGTCGCTGCAGACGCTCCCCCGCTACGCAAGCGAACTTGTCGGCGAGGCGGCGCAGCAACTGTGCACCGTAGCGGCGGTGATCGAGGCAGCGCAGGTCGGCGAGTACGTCTCTGTCGCCGGTACGGTGATCGCGGTGCAGCAGGTCGCGCAGATCATGACCAAGCGGGGCCGTGTGGGGCGTGCCGTCATCACTGTGGCCGACGGCGCCAGCGGCAGCAGTAGCGGTGGCGGAGTTGCCGGCCCGACTGTGGATGTGACGCTGTGGGGCGAGGTCGCGGAGTCGGTGGAGCCGGCGCTGGGGGAGCGGTGGCTCTTCCACCCCTGCGCCGTTCAACTCTTCCAGCAGCGCAAGTCGCTCTCGAGTCGGTCGTCGACGATGGCGGTGCGACTCGTGGCTCGCGCTGCGCACGCGGCCGCCACGGCGCTGCCAGAGACGCTGCCCAGTGCCAGTGGTGGCGGCACCGCTCTCGATGCCCCGCCTGACGCACCGCCGCTCCCCAAGAAGGAGATGGAGTTTGTGGTGGACCTGCCCGAGGCGTCGCCGACGCTGCCGGTGCTGGCGCGGGTTCAGGAAGTTCTGCCGCCGCTGCTGGACTGGGTCTGTGCGGAGTGCGGCACCACACAGCCGCGCGGCGCCGCGGCTGACGGCCGGACCTCTGCGGTACCGGTGGCGTCCTGTGTGCAGTGCAGCGACGCGCAGCTGAGCCCTGTCCTCCATGTGCAGGTGCGTCTCAGCGACTCCATCTGCCTCGGCCTCGTCACCTTCCACGGCAGCGCGGCGGAGGCGCTGCTGGAGGCGCGGTCTGTCGACGTGGCGTGCGACGCGGCGCAGTCGCCGGCGTACGTGACGGCGCTGTGCAACCGACTCGTAGGCGTGCCTGTGTTGGTGTGGGTGCTGCCGTGCGACCGTGCCGACGCAGCAGCTGGCGCGCCGAGCTTCATGGCAGTCCAGTGCCGGCACATTCACTACGTGTCCGGCTGCCACACGCTGCTCTCCGCCATCGAAGTGTTCGCTGCGGCAGAGAACAACGCAGACGGTGCCGTGGATGCGGCGCCGACGTCACCACGGCTCTAGAGTCGCGGGAGAGAGGGAGGTGGGAGGAGTGACTGGTCTTAGGAGACGACGGTGACGACACCCCGCCGTCGACACACACACACACACACACACATATGCTCACACACACACGCAGACAGATGATCTTTTGCAAGAATGAGTGGGGAGCGTGGCGAGGGGAAGAACAGGGGACGGCGTCGATCACCCGCTGTGTTTGTTGTGCTCATCCTCTCTCTTTCTCTCTTCCCCTCTCTGCTTCTGCCTCGGCGTGCCCTCTCTAGTATCTCCATGCTGCTCCACACCGACACACGCACACGCACACGCACACTGAAGCTGCTCTTCGTGAACAACGACTGCTCTCTCTCTGTCTCTTCCGCACCAAGATGATCCGCCTCCTCCCCCACCACCACGCTGCGCCAGATTTGCGGAGAAGGACTGCGGCACACGTGTGCGCTGGAGTGGAAGAGAATGCAAAGGAGGTGACCGTGCACGATGGACCGTGTCTCCTCTCCCACACACACACACACGCGCACACACATACTGGCTCCGATATCATCCTCTCTATCTCCCCCCACCCCCTCTCTCTCCCTTCTGTCACTTCACATCTCTCGCTCGCCGCCATCGACGTCGCCGCAGTGCCGCAGCGGAACAGTTGTGGGTCTTCTTCTTCCCCACATTCTTCTTCAGCGCTGTAGATACCTCAGCTGTACGACATACCCTCCTCCTCTCTCAACCACCCGCACACGACACCGGACCTCGCGTAGAGAGATAGACGTCTTCGCGGGGTCGTCGTAGGCTGCAGTGACCTGCCGACGCCGCACTCTGCTGCTGCGACGGCGCTTGTGTCTGCGTGTCTGTCTGTCTCTCTCTCTGTGTGGATCAATCTCCCTTTCTCTCTCTCTCTCGACTCAGATGAACCTCTCGCAGGTCGCGGAGGACTGCGTCTCTGCGGTGCGCAAGGCCGTGAAGAAGCACCTCTCCGGCGATGTCGTGAGCGAGCAGCGCAATGGGGCGGTGCTGGAGCTGCAGTTGCGTGCCACCATCGCCTCTGACGTGGCGGCGGCGCAGACGCTGCTCTCTGCCATGGTGAAGGCCGCCTGCGGAGCGGAGCAGGGGTCTACGAAGCTGCCGAATGGCGAGGTGGTCGTCGACGCGGCCGCGCCGCTCGCCGTCCGCGCCTTCGCCGACTCTGTCTGCGTCAGCACCTTCCGCTTCCACGAACTTCCGGCCGACAACCCGGTCCTGCGGCTCATCGCCGAGGCGAGCTACACACGCCACCTCCAACGCACATCGGAGCTGGCGGTGCATGGCATTCGCGACTTCCCGCCCTGCCTGCTCGGTGATGCCCTCAGCCGCCTCGACGTGAGCGTTGGCGGCTACGTGGTGCTCTCGCTTGCCGTCCGCCAGGACAAGAACATCGATCTGCGCCTCTTCACCGCCGCCATTGACACGGTGATGGCGTGCATGTGCAGCACCGCCTTCACCACCGGGGTGCTGCCGCGGAAGTGGGCGAGCCGCGACACCCTGCAGCCGCACCAGCTGCTCGACATGTTGGAGGACCTGCAGATGGCCATCTCCGAATACTGGAACGACAGCGCGCAGGATGACCACGCCCGCTCCGTCACGGTGTTCCTCATGAGCTCCGTCGGCGGCGACATCTGCGACTACTTCCGCGCCAGGGCGGCGGCGGCGGTGCCGGACGGCTTCTTCCGCGGCGAGAGGAAGACGGCGGAGGAGGCGCACCTGTGCTGCGACGAGTGGCTCAACACGTGTGCGCGGATGACGACGATCGACTGGGGCGCCGTGTGGGGGGAGCGCTACGAGGACGCCGCTCTCGTGCGCGTGCGCGACCGGCTGCGCACCACCCTCGCTCTGCGCGGCGTCGTGGACGAGGTGCGAGAGCTGCTCGGCGCGGACGACTTCCGCACGTGGAAGACGGACGCGCTCTGGGACGTCTTCAACGATGTGGAGGTGATGAGCGCGTCGAGCACCGCGCAGACTCAGTGGAACAGCGCGCTCGCCGCCTACTACCGCCGCCTCGAGCCCATCGAGCACCGCTGCGCAGGCGTCCTGCGCGACCTCTTCGCCTCGCGCGCCGGGCTCGCCCCGCAGGCGATCCTGAACGAGTTCTCGGGATACCGCCACCTGATGAAGCGCCCCATCGTCGCGCGGGAGCTCGTGGCGGAGCGGGATGGGCTGCTGGCGAAGCTGAACGACCGGCTCGACGCCATCCGGCTCGAGTACGAGCGCCGGGCGGAGAGCACGGAGGATGAGCTGGTGCTCGAGGAGGAGGACCGCCGCTGCCAGACGGGGCGCTTCTTCCCAGGCGTCGTGAACAACATCATCTGGCTGAGGCAGCTGCGGGGCCGCGTCGAGGAGATGATCGCGATGTGCACCTCCATTCTGGTGGACCTGCCGACCGCGGCCGAGTTCGTGGCGGCGGCGAAGCACCTCCTCGACGAGCTGCAGGACTACGAGCAGGAGTGCTACCGAAACTGGACGGCCGACGTGGAGGACAAGAGCGACACGCTGACGCTCGACGCCGACGCGCCGCTGATGGAGATCGACGCGGAGGGCCGGGTCGAGGTGAACTACTCGGAGCGGCTGGTGCAGCTGCTCAAGGAGGTGCGCGTGCTCGGGACGCTTGGCTTCCACATCCCGCGCACCGTAGCCCGCCTGGCGCAGCAGGGGACGCAGTTCCTGCCCATGGGCGTGGCCCTCAAGCAGGTCGCGAACACGTACAACTCCATGGCGGGCGACATCATCCCATGCACGCGTGCGATGCTGCTCGAGCCGGCGCTCGGTTTCGAGAAGGTCGTCACGGCCAGCGGGAACAGGCGGCTCACGTGGCGCAGCGAGAGGGAGGCGGCGCGGTTCATCGAGCAGCTGCAGCGCGCCGCGCAGTCCTTGACGGAGTGCAACCGGCGCCTGCACAAGACCCACCGCGAGATCGAGGCCGTGGTGGTGGAGCTGTTCAGCATTAGCCTTCTTCGCTCCCGCGACCGCTGGCTCAGCAAGGTGCGCGTCATCCGCGAGAAGATAGAGGCGGCGGGCTTCCAGAACACGGAGGCGTGGCGGCAGTTCTGGGACGGGCAGCTGTACAAGGCGATGGAGGCGCAGTACCAACTCGGACTCGAGTCCCTCCACGTGGCCGTGGAGGAGATCAAGGCGGACGTCGTCTACGACGCTGAGAGTGGGCAGGCAGCGCTGCGCCCGCCGCTCGAGGTCCTGCGGCTGCAGTACTACCAGCGCATCCACGACTTCATCACCTTCCCGGGTCGCTTCCAAGGCTGCACGACCGACGGCGTCTTCCGCGAGATGCCATCGCGCAACGCGCACGCCATCTACACCGTGCTGCAGTCCGCCGGCCAGCTCTTCAAGCGCGTGGCCGGCGAGCTGAAGCGCTTCGCGCCGTACCTCGTCATCGGCCGCTGCGGCCGCGCCGGCAACCCGAGCCTTGAGGACATTGTGGGCAAGTCGCTCACGGAGGTGCAGCACTGGGAGCAGAGCGTGCGGCTGCTGAAGCAGAAGGGCAAGGAGATCAACGCCGAGGACCTCTTCATCCGCTGCGGCTGCATGACGCTGTGCACGGCGGCGATCAAGGGCGCCGTGGAGGACCACCTGGTGCGGCTGACGGACGCCCTCAAGGCGACGCTGAAGCAGAGCGCGGAGCAGCACCTCACCTCCATCAACGACTACCTCGCCAAGGCGGCCCGCTGCCTCGACAGCAAGATGACGAAGCTGGACGAGATCGGCGAGGCGAATCTGCTCTACGGGGAGCTGATGGAGCAGCGGCCCGCGATCGAGGTCGAGTTCTACCACTTCTACAACAAGAACGTGCTGCTGCAGAACATGACGGGCACGGCGGGGCTCGACTTTGCCAAGACCAAGGACCGCTGGACCACCTTCATGAATCGCCTCGACTCGCACGAGAAGGAGGTCGAGGACCAGCTGAAGCGCATGCGCGAGAGCGTGTCGGACTCGGTGAAGGAGTGGGAGAAGGACTCGATCCGCTTCACGACGCGCTGGCACGAGCTGAAGCCGAAGGACCTGACGGCGCAGAAGCCCCTCGAGTTCGTGACCAAGAAGAAGGCCGAGCTGCAGGTTCTCAAGGAGCGCGGCGAGGAGTGCAAGAAGCAGTGCGAGTACTTCCACCTGGACGAGCCGGACCTGCAGCCGATCGAGGACGCGGAGAGCGACGTGGAGGACTACGTCAACATGTGGAGCATGCTCGGCGACTTTCAGCAGCAGGTGCAGGAGCTCTGCAAGGAGTCGTGGATCAGCTTCCGCGCCAAGGTGTACCGCTTCGAGGACTTTGTGAAGCTCTGGCAGGAGCGGCTGAAGGAGATCCCCGCCAACTCGGTCACGGTTCACATTCGCACCATGCTCGACAACTGGATCCGCTGCGTGCCGCTGCTCAAGTACGTCCGCGGCGACGGCTTCACCCCGGCGCACTGGACGGAGCTCTTCACGCTGCTGAAGCTGCGCAACGTGACGCAGGACACGGTGAACTTTGGCCAGATCCTCGACCGCTACCAGGACATCCTCAAGAACGAGGCGGCCATCAAGAAGCTGCACAGCCGCGCACAGGGGGAGGCGCAGATCCGCGAGGCGCTCGACGACGTGCGCGCCTGGGGCACCGACGCGCGCTTTGCCCTCACCCCGCACCCGGACCGCCCCGGCGTCGTCTTGATCACCGACTGGAAGGACTCCATGTCCGCCCTGAGCGACAACCGCGCTCTGCTGCTGAGCATGAAGGAGTCGCCCTACTTCGGCCTCTTCTCCAACGACGCCGGGAAGTGGGAGGCTCGCTTCTCCACCTTGGACGAGTACCTGCGCCACATGAACCACATCCAGCGCAAGTGGGTCTACCTCGAGCCCATCTTCCGCCGCGGCGCACTGCCGAACGAGAAGCAGCGCTTCGACCGCATCGACTCCGCCTACCTCACCGTGATGAAGGCGGTGGAGAAGGACAACCGCCTCCTCGCGCTGGCGGAGCACACCGAGTTCAAGGCGACGCTGCGCGACGTCTCGGAGCAGCTGGAGCGGTGCCAGAAGGCGCTGAACGAGTACCTCGAGTCGAAGCGCGACGGCTTCCCGCGCTTCTACTTCATCAGCGACGACGACCTTCTCGAGATTCTGGCGCAGAGCCGCAACCCGGGCGTCATCCAGTCGCACCTCAAGAAACTCTTCATGGGCATCCACAGCGTCCAATTCGACGCGCAGAAGGAGAACATTCTCCAGATCCAGTCCCTCGAGGGCGAGGTGGTGACGCTGCTGAAGGCGGTGCGGGTGACGGAGGAGGTGGAGGCGTGGCTCTCGCAGCTCGACGTGGAGGTGAAGGCGACGCTCAAGGCGCACGTGGCGCAGTGCGCGGCGAAGCCGGACATCGGCGCCTTCGCCTCCCAGGTGCTGTGCACGGCGGAGATGGTCACCTTCACGCGAAGGGTGGAGGCGGCGCTGCGCGACGCGAGCGGCGCCAGCGGTGCGCTGCTGAAGCTGAAGGGTCAGCTGCAGACGCGGCTGCGCGAGCTGACTGCGTACGCCGGCGGAAACAGCGACGTCCTGGTCGGCATCAAGCTGAAGGCGCTCATCATGGACCTCATCCACAGCATCGAGGTGGTGCAGCTGCTCATCACGAACGGGGTGGAGAAGGAGACGCACTGGCTGTGGAGGAAGCAGCTGCGCTTCTACCTGGACAGCTCGCAGCAGTGCGTGCTGCGCATGGTGGATGCCGAGTTCCGGTACAGCTACGAGTACCAGGGCAACGCGCCGAAGCTGGTGCACACGCCGCTGACGGACTGCTGCTATCTGACCCTGACACAGGGCATGCGCCTCGGCTACGGCGGCAACCCCTACGGCCCGGCCGGCACCGGCAAGACGGAGTCGGTGAAGGCGCTCGGGAACGCGATGGGGCGGCAGGTGCTCGTCTTCAACTGCGACGAAGGCATCGACTTCAAGTCGATGGGGCGCATCTTCACCGGCCTCGTCAAGTGCGGTGCGTGGGGCTGCTTCGACGAGTTCAACCGCCTCAAGGTGGACCAGCTGTCGGCGGTGTCGCAGATGATCCAGGTGATCCAGGAGGCGCTGAAGAACGGCGAGACGACGTGCCAGCTGCTGGGCAAGACCATCAACGTCGACGCGAACGCGGGCATCTTCGTGACGCTGAACCCGGCCGGCAAGGGCTACGGCGGCCGCAGCAAGCTACCGGACAACCTGAAGCAGCTCTTCCGCTCCATCGCGATGAGTGCGCCAGACAACGAGCTCATCACCGAGACGATCCTCTACAGCGAGGGCTTCGAGAACGCGACGCCGCTGGCGACCAAGGTCGTGATCACCTTCACGCTCTGCAGCCAGCTCCTGTCCCACCAGCAGCACTACGACTGGGGGCTCCGTGCCATGAAGGCGGTGCTGCGCCTCGGCGGCGCGCTCGTGCACGACTTCTTGATGGAGCGGGTCGCCGGCAAGGTGCAGCTCTCGGCGGAGCAGGTGCTGCAGAAGGAGAGCGAGATCCTGATCAAGTCGCTCCGGGTGAACACGCTGTCGAAGCTGACCTTCGACGACGCGATGCTCTTCAACACCCTCCTCAGCGACATCTTCCCTGGCGTGCCGGTGCTCGAGATCGACTACAAGGAGCTGCGGCCGGCCATCGAGGAGTCCATCCGCGAGCTGAAGCTGCAGGTCGTGGAGTCGCAGATACACAAGATCCTGCAGCTCTACGAGGCACTGCGGCAGCGCATGGGCGTCGTGCTGGTCGGCCCGAGCGGGAGCGGCAAGAGCACGCTCATGAAGGTGCTGCGGCGCGCGCTGCAGCGGCTCGGCAAGACGGTGCCGCTCTACGTGGTGAACCCCAAGGCGCTGCCGCGCGAGCAGCTGCTGGGGCACATGGACCCGGACACCCGCGAGTGGTTCGACGGCGTCCTCACCGATGCGGCGAAGAAGGTGGTGAAGGAGGACGCGGCGGTGCGGTCGTGGATCTTCTGCGACGGCGACATCGACCCGGAGTGGATCGAGTCGCTCAACTCCGTGCTGGACGACAACAAGCTGCTGACGATGCCGAACGGCGTGCGGGTGCAGTTCGGCGACAACGTCAACTTCCTCTTCGAGACGCACAGCCTCGAGTTCGCGTCCCCCGCGACGGTGTCGCGCATGGGCATCATCTACCTCTCCGAGGAGGACGTGGACCCCAAGACGACGGTGGCGTCGTGGCTGGCGGAGCAGCCGGAGGAGGCGCAGGGGCCGCTGCGGCAGTGGATCGACGCGTACTTCTACAAGGCGATCGACTCGCTGCTCGGGTCAGGCGACCTCATCGTGGGCACGACGCGAACAGGGCTGGTCATGTCCGGCCTCGCGCAGATGGGCGGCGGCTGCACCACCAAGAAGCAGTTTGCGCTCGCGCTGCTCTACGGGCTCGGCTCCTACCTGCCAGAGGAGGCGCGGCGCAGCTACGCCAAGGACGTGCTCTTCCTCACCGAGGAGCGCGCCCCCGACGCCAAGAACCCGCTCGACTTCCGCTACGACGAGGATCGGCAGGACTACGTCGCCCTCGAGTTCACCGCGGCGGTCGACCTCACGACGGAGGACCTGTTCCGCCACCCGATGGTGGCGACGGTGGACTGCCAGCGCGCGCTGGAGGTGATGCGGGCGTGGACGAGGCCGACGCGGCCCGGCGTGTACCGGCCCTTCATCCTCGTCGGGCCGGAAGGGTGCGGGAAGTCGATGCTGCTGAACAACCTCTTCGCGAGCGCGGCCAACACACGGGTCGCGAGCATCAACTGCTCGGCGCAGACGGAGGCGCTGCACGTCATCCAGAAGCTGCGGCAGACGTGCTCCATCTTCAACTCGAACCAGGGGAAGGTGCTGCGGCCCAAGGAGGCGGAGCGCCTTATTCTGCTCTTGAAGGACCTCAACCTGCCCCGGCCCGACCGCTACGGCACCGTCCAGCTGCACTCCTTCCTCCAGCAGCTCATCCTCTACAACGGCTTCTACGACGCGGACCTCGAGTGGGTGATGGTGGAGCGGGTGCAGATCGTCGGCAGCATGAACCCGCCCGGCAGCATGGGCCGCCACCCCGTCGCGCCGCGCTTCCTCGCCATCACGTCGGTGCTGGCGGTGTCCTACCCGTCGAAGGAGGCGCTGCAGCAGGTGTACTCGGAGTTCCTCCGGGTGATGCTGCAGGACGGTCGCCTGAAGCTGAACATGCCGAACAAGGGCGCCGCCGACCTCGCGCGCGTCGTGACGACCGTCTACGAAACGGTCGCGGCGCGCTGCACGGTCGACGTGGCGTCGCACTACGTCTTCAACCCGCGCGACCTGACCCAGTGGGTCCTGAATCTGCTGAACTACGACACCCCCAACACCGGCGACGTCCTCGCCTACGAGGCCCGGCGCATCTTCGTGGACCGCCTCGTCACCGTCGAGGAGCGCATGCGCCTCACCAAGGCGATCCGGGACAACGTCACGCTGCTCGTCGGCCACCGCGACGCGCCGGCGGAGAAGGAGAGCGTCTACTACGTGTCGTGGCTCGACGCCGCGGCGCGTGGGACGCGGCGGCGGCTGACCGGCACGACGGTGGAGGAGGTGAAGAAGGCGGCCGAGACGTACGCCCTCAACTACTCGCGCGAGAACGCCAGCCTGAACGTGCAGCTCATCCCGGAGGTGTGCGCGTGGGTCACGCGTGTCGACCGCGTCCTGTCGCAGGAGCGCGGAAACCTGCTGCTCGTGGCGCGCTCCGGCGTCTGCGCGTCGCAGATCGTGCGCCTCGTCGCCTACAGCGCCCGCACCGAGGTCGTCACGCTCGGCATCACACGCGAGTACGGCGTCAAGCAGTTCACGGCGGAGCTGAAGGCCGCCATGACGAAGGCGGGGGTGGAGGGGCAGAGCGTCGTGCTCTTGCTCGAGGACTTCAACTTCTTCCATCCCTACTTCCTCGAGACGGTGAACTCGCTGCTGTCGTCTGGCGAGGTCGCCGGCCTCTTCACCCAGGAGGAGCAGGACGCGCTGCTGAACCCGCTGAAGGACGAGGCGGCGGGGGAGGGCATGAGCCCGTACGGCTTCTTCGTCGACCGCATCGCCCGCCACCTGCACGTCGTCGTCGTGATGGACCCCACGAACCGCCACTACGAGCTGCAGTGCCGCGCCAACCCCGCCCTCTTCACGCGCTGCAACGTGTACTGGATGGGGACGTGGGACAGCGGCAGCCTCAAGGTCGTGCCGCGCATCATGATCGCCGACGCCTTCAAGGCGCTCGACGAGCGCGACGACAAGAAGGAGTTCAGCCTCACGACCGAGCTGGTGCACCTGCACCGCTCCTTCGGCGAGAGGTTCGCGCCGCAGCACTTCAAGGTGCTGTGTGAGACGTTCGACCACCTCTTCCAGGAGAAGAGCAGGCAGGTCGCCGATGGGCTGGCGCGACTGCGGAGCGGCGTGACGAAGCTCGATGAGGCGCAGGAGAACGTGGACAAGATCACGACAGACGTGACGGAGAAGAAGGCGCTGCTCGAGGTGAAGCAGCAGGAGGCCGACGACGCGCTGAAGGAGATCCAGAAGCGCATGGAGGAGGCGGGCAATCAGAAGCGCAGCATCCACAAGATTCAGAAGGAGCTCGACAAGGAGCAGGTGGCGATCCAGGAGCGCAAGGTCGTCATCGAGGGCCGCCTCAGCGGCATCCAGCCGGTGCTCGACGCGGCCCTCTCAGCCGTCAGCTCCATCCGCTCCGACCACCTGACGGAGCTGCGCTCGATGGGCAAGCCACCGGCGGCGGTGCAGTGCGTGATGCAGGGCGTCGTGCTGCTCATCGAGGCCGGCAAAGGCGCGGAGGCGGCGACGTGGCCGGCGATCCGCAAGGTGCTCGCGGGCGACATCAAGGGGCAGATCCTCAACTTCGACATCAACAACGTCGGCGCGGCGGCGCGGGCGCAGGTGGAGAAGTTCATCGCGGCGAACGCGGACTCCTTCAAGCGCGAGACGATCGCCCGCGCCTCGAAGGCGGCGGCGCCGATGGCGGAGTGGCTCAAGGCCGTCATCGAGTACAGCAAGGTGCTGGAGACGGTGGCGCCGATGCGGGACGAGCTCAGGGAGTACGAGGCGAACCTGCAGAAGGGGCAGGAGGAGAAGACCAAGTACGAGGGCAAGCTCACGAAGGTGGAGAAGAAGGTGGGGGAGCTCAAGGACAAGTTCGGCGAGAAGACGACGGAGGCGGAGCGGCTCAAGGACCGGCTGGAGCAGGCGGAGCAGCTGCTGCTCAACGCGAAGGAGCTGCTGTCGAAGCTCGGCGACGAGCACACCCGCTGGACGGCGCAGATGAAGACGATCAAGCAGGACTCGCACTTCCTGCCGAAGCGCTGCCTTCTCGCCGCCGGCGTCATCACGTACCTCGGCGAGGATGCCGAGGACGCGCGCCGCGCCACGCTGGCGGAGTGGCGGGAGCGGGTCAAGCTGCCCGACTTCAACTTCTTCACGTTCCTGCGCGACGAGAGCGTGCAGCTGCACTACAAGGCGGAAGGGCTGCCGGGCGACGAGCTCTCCATGGACAACGCCATTATGATTCAGGAGCAGGTGTACACGCCGCTCATCAAGGACCCGTCGGGGCAGGCGGTGGGGTGGCTGCAGGCGAACCTGAAGAAGCAGAAGGCCGTCGTGGATGTATGCAGCGTCTCCGAGGACCGCCTTGTCTCGGCGCTCGAGCTGGCGCTGCGGTTCGGCAAGAAGTTCATCATGACGGACGTGGACGGGGTGGAGCCGTTCCTCTACCCGATCCTGCGCAAGGAGCTGCACAACGAAGGCACGAAGCGCGTCATCCAGATCGGCGACCGCCGCACCGTCGACTACGCGGACGGCTTTCAGCTCTACCTCGTCACCCGCAGCGCCGACCTGCACGTCGCGCCGGACATCGCGAGCTACCTGACCCCCATCAGCTTCACCATGACGCACAGCGGACTCGAGGGGCAGTTCCTCGGCATCACCATCCAGCACGAGCAGCCGCAGCTGGAGAAGGAGAAGCTGGAGATCCTGCGGAAGGAGGAGGGCCTCAAGATGCAGCTGGCGGAGCTGGAGGAGCGGCTGCTGGCGAACCTGGCCAACTCGGAGGGGTCGCTGCTGGAGAACAAGACGCTGATCGAGTCGCTGAACCAGATCAAGTCCCAGGCAAGCGACATCACCGCCGCGCTGGAGCAGTCGAAGGTCGTGCAGGAGGACCTCGACGCGAAGCGCAATGTGTACCGCCCGTTCGCGACCACCGCCAGCTCCATCTTCTTCCTCACCAAGAGTCTGCAGGAGCTGTCGCACATGTACCAGTTCTCCTTCCACCTCTTCCTCGACCTCTTCCTGCGCGCGCTGAAGCGGCACAAGGACCTGCGCACCGACCCGGAGACGAAGATCGCGGCGCTGCAGGAGACCTTCATCCAGATCACCGTCTCCACGATCGCGCAGTCGCTCTTCAAGGAACACCGCGTCGTGTACGGCATCCACCTCTGCCGCAACATCCACGCCGCGGAGTGCACGGCGGCCGAGTGGGACTTCTTCATGGACAAGGCGATCGCGGCAGAGGACAAGCGGCGTGCCGTCCGCGTGCCGACGTTCGTGCTGCCCGACAGCGTTGAGACGTTTCGCACCTTCGCGGCGCTCTTCCCCGAACTCGCCGCGAAGGCGCGCTTCCAGGACGCGGATGTGTGGCTGCAGTGGATGCGGGCGGCGACGCCGGAGATGGACTACCCCGGCTTCCTCAAATCCCTCACGCACTTCCAGCGACTGCTGCTCATGAAGACGCTGCGCGGCGACCGCCTCATCGCCGCCATGAACGCCGTGGCGTGCACGCTGCTGAAGGTGGACTCCCTCGGCGAGAACGGCACCCTCGTCTCTGCTGTCGCGCAGTCAGACGCGGATCGCCCCGTGCTGCTCATCACCTCCTCCGGCGCGGACCCGTCCCAGGAGCTGCAGACGATCGCCCACGACAAGGTCGGCCGCGCGCGCTTCCACCAGCTCGCGCTGGGGAGCGGGCAGACGGACGAGGCAATGCGGCTGCTGCGTGAGTCCGCCGCGAAGGGCGAGTGGCTCTTTCTGAAGAACCTGCATCTCGTGATTCCGTGGGTGTCGCAGCTGCAGAAGGAGCTGATGGTGCTGAAGCCGGACGCCGCCTTCCGCCTCTTCCTCACCAGCGAGGCGCACGACGAGTTCCCGTCCATCCTGCTCGGCCAGGCGCTCAAGATCACCTTCGAGCCACCACCGGGGATCAAGCAGAACCTGCTGCGCACCTACCGCGGCTGGGACGCCGCGTTTGTGAACGAGAAGGACGAGCAACAGCGCCAGCTCCTCTTCGCCGCCGCGGCGCTGCAGGCCATCGTGCAGGAGCGCCGCTCCTACGTGCCGCAGGGCTGGACGAAGGACTACGAGGTCACGGCGGCCGACCTCAAGTCGTCTGCTGACATCGTCCTTCGCCAGTCTGCGCACGGCGACGTGGACTGGCGCGCGATTCGCGGCATCCTCAACGACGCCATCTACGGCGGCAAGATGGAGACCGCCGTCGACACGCGCGTCATGGCCACCTACGTGGAGAAGATGTTCCGCCCGGCCTGCATGGCAGGGGCGAAGCCGCAGGACCCGCTCTTCCACCACACCCGCGTCCCGGTCGGCGACTACGCCGACTTCATGAAGGTCATCAAGAAGCTGCCCGACAGCGACATCCCCGTCCTCTTCTCGCTCCCGCCCAACGCCGACCGCGTCGTGCAGCTCTCGCGGGTGCGCGGGCTCACCGGCGACCTGCAGCGGATGAACGAGTCCGCTGGCGAGGCCGCGGTCGACCGCGAGGCGTGGGCGGCACGGCTCACACCGATCCTCGACACGTGGGCGGCCCTCACCGCCCCCCACGGCGACGCGCTCGCCGCACCACCGAGTGCGCCGCCGAGCCCGGCCGCGCACTCGGCCGGCGCCGCTGCGCCGAAGCCGCTCGCGCGGTTTCTCGCTGTCGAGCACGTGACGGCGCTGCGCCTGGTCGCCCAGGTCAGCGCGGCTGTGAACGACCTGCGCAAGGTAGTCGACGGCGGCGCCCTTCTCACGGAGGACCGGCGCAAGGAGGCGGCGGCGATGCTGCAGGGCGACGTGCCGGCGGCGTGGGAGGGCCGCTTCCCCAGCGCGGCGCGCACGGCAGCGTGGATGCAGGCGCTTGTGCGCAAGGCGGTCACGCTCGGCGAGTGGCAGAAGCGGCTGTCGAATGGCACCTTTGCCGACGCGGCGCTCGACCTCTCCAAGTTCTTGCGGGCCAAGACGTTCTTGAACGCGCTGCGACAGGAGGCGGCGCACGCGACAGGGCAGCCGCTCGTGTCGCTGGTGCTGGTCGCCACCACCTCCACGCCTCCCGCGGATGTGCCAGGGGCAACGGCGATCGAGGGGCTGCTCCTGCAAGGGGCGGTGCTGGACGATGCGGATCTGCTGGAGCCGATCGCGACGGCCGACGAGCCCGCCTTCTTCCCCATCAAGAGGGCCTTCGTGGCGTGGACGGCGTCGCCTGCATCGCTGGCCGCGTCGGTGCGCGTCCCTGTCTACGCGAACTCCACCAAAGAGGACTACGTGTGCGACTTTGTTCTTCCGTGCGCCGACGAGGTCGCCGCGCAGAACTTTGTGCTCTCCGGTGTCTCCATCGTGCTGGAGCAGTAGTAGCCCTGCTCGCATGGCCGCGGTATGAACACACACACACACACATGTCTGTGTGTGAATGTGTATATGTGTGTGTGTGAAGATGTATGTGAGTCTGTGTTTGCTTTTGTTTGTGTGTGTGTGTGTGTGTGTCATGTGGGGGTTTTCTGTGGCCGTGCTCTACTTGCAGTGTTTCTGTTTCCATATGCCGATGTTGCGGATGTACAGACACGTATCGTCGAAGACATACTCACAAAGACGCAACACGGCATGTACGCTGGGCTACACGCGTGCGGGTGGTTGCACCCCCTGCCCTTACCACCGCCATCCAGTCTCACCACACACACACACGCACACACAAGCGCTGAAAAGACGAGGAGAAGTGCAGTGCGAGGCGCTTTGTCTTCTTCTTTTTGTGTGTGTTTCTGTGGTGGGCGATGTCACCGCGTCGAGAGCTTCGGTATGTGCGTGGTATGCAGGTCCACGTACAAGGGGCGGGGGGGTGGGCGCTACTGTGGCGCCGGTCGACGCTCCCGTCATAGAGTCTTCTCGGTCGCGTGCTTCTGCTCTGCCGCTGTCGACCTCACCCATGTCTCCTTTCTCTCTCTCCCCTTCTTTGCGTCTTCTCTATCCACATCGACACACGCACCCACAGCCGCGCACACACTCCTTCATCACCCAACGCAGACACAGGCGTGTGTGTGTCGTGTGTGTGTCTTGTGTGTGTCTTGTGTGTTGTTGTTGTTGTTGTTGTCTTGGCGGCTACGAAGAAGCCGGCAGTGCGGCGCGTCCTGCCATGTACGGCGACAAGGGACCGCCGAAGGGCTACAGTGTCCCTCGTTACGACACCAACGCCGGCAAGCGCTGCCAGACATGCTCCAGCACAGAGCACTGGACCTTCGAGTGTGCGCAGAGGAAGACCACGTCGTCGGCCGCCAAGAAGAGCCCGGCGACGACGGTGAAGCTGAGCCGCAGCCAGATGCTCAAGTACGGCATGAAGCAGAAACTGGCGAACTTTGTGCCGGAGCCGACGGAGCGCGAGGTCTTTGACGCGGAGCTGAAGGAGCTGCGCCACGTTCTCACGGCGGAGGTGCGCCAGGAACTCAAGGCCGCGAAGGCCGCGGCGCGCAGTGACGGAGACGCCACAATGGCGCCAGAAGCACCGGCGCCGGACGCTGTTCTGAAGGAGGAGCCGCCGTGCTCCGAGGCAGTCGTCGTCAAGAAGGAGGGCAGTGAGGAGCCCGAGTGATGGCAGGTGTGAGCATTTCGTGGGAGACAGCGGCACAACCCTGCGCGGCGCGCGCACCGGTTCTCTCTCTCTCTCCCTCTCTCCGCTCACTGGCACACACATACAAACACACACACATACATACACAGCTGTTTGCGCTGCCACCTCCTCCTCTCCTCACTCACTCACTCACTCACCCACTCTGTGGAAGTCTGTGTCGTCGCGCAACGTGGCGGTCCGACGCTGTAGAGCAGGGTGGATGAGGATGGGGGGAGTTGTGGACCTGCTCTCTGTGGCTCGCGAGGGGTGAAGTACTGCCGCGCGGCCACACTCGAGGCGGTGCACGTGCATCGCATCCCGCGACCACGTCTGCCACACCAGGAGAGCCCACTGCGTCACGTGCTGCTTGAGCTCCCTCCCTTCGTCCATGTCTTCCCACCACCGCCACCACCCACGGCGACACACGCAACAACAACTACCCTCCGGTCCTCGTCCTCTCTCCCTCCCCTTGTTTTCTTTTTCTCTTCTCCGTTCGTGGGTGACGCACCACACACGATGCGCTCTGCCTCTACTCCCTCCCTCTCTCCCCTCTTCACTCCATCCACCACTTCTGCCCATCCCTCCGCGTGGTCACTATTTGCAGGTGCTGGACTCACGGGCGGCGAAGGAGCACCGACCTCGTCCTCCTCCCCCCTCCCTCCCTCCCCCCTTCCTGTCCTCTCTCGCCAGACACACACACACACACACACACACGCGCGGAGTCCCGCCCACCACCACACGGCCGCTCCACCGCGTCGACATCACGTGTGTAGGGCTGGCGGGAGGGGAGGGGAGACGGTGCCGAGCAGATCGTTGCGCATTTTACTCTCCATCCGCCGCGGACTCTCCACCACATGAATGCACGGAAGCTCCTTCGTGCGACGCGCCGGCATGTCCGCCCCCTCGCCTCTGGCCTGATGCTTCTGCTCGTGCTCACACTGATGCACTGGTGGCTGGCCGCCGTGTACCTCCCGCAGCACAGCAACACTGGGCCGCCGTCGCCGTCGCCTGCCACCCCCGACCTGGACCCGGACGGTCCGGTGCCGCGCCAGTCGCGGGACCCGTGGTGGATGCGTTGGAAACAGCAAACACCGCCGCCGTTCACCCATCCCCCGCCCCCACCGCTGCACAACGAGGAACCGACCCTGCCACCCAATCGGAACGCCACCATCCCCACCTCCGCGCCGTCGGTGCCACCACGGCGGCCGCAGCCGACCACCACCGTCTCCGCACAGCCAGACCCGTCGACGGTTGTGTCGATGACCGTCGCGCCGATTGAAAGCGCAGCGCCGACGCTCTCGCCCGACGACAGCATCGCCGCCTTCTACGCGCAGCTGAAGGTCTTCGAGGCGAATCTGCTCCTCAAGGACGTCAAGGGCAACCCGGAGCAGCCCACCAAGGACTTCATCGACATCGAGGCCGACGTCGGCACAGGCTCGCCGCTCCCGTACGACCCCGACTACGTCGAGGACCCGGCGCGGTGGGCGGCGTGCGACCCGCGCAACGCCTCCTTCTCCATCGAGCGCGACCTGCTCTGTCAGGCGTACCTGAGCAACCCCAACAACATGCGCAGCATCAAGGCAATGTCGTCCAAGCTGCTGCACGGCCGCACAATCAAGGTGCAGATCTCGTATGCCCACGACAACATCAAGACGATCGTCAAGCTCTCGCAGCGCAAGTTCCTCTACGAGGCCGTCAGCGAGTTCTGGGCTTACTCCTTCGACCGCGCGCTCGAGTTCAACCGGGTGCCGACCTCGGTGTACGTGCCCCTGCCCCTCGACTACCTGCGCGTCGCCGTCGCCTACTCGCCGCTCTTCTCCCAGTGGTTTGAACGCTTCATCGTGCTGTACAACTACACGAGTGAGAACTTCGTCCCGTGTGCGTACTACACGCGGACGGCATCAGTGTGTACCATGGCGACAGTGCAGCTGTGGATGAAGGACGTCCACTCAGCGCTCGAGACGTTCCTCGCCATCCCGTACGAGATCGACGACTCGTTCATTCGGAAGTACTACGTGCCCGGCCACGAACTCTTCGCCGGCACACGCCGCACACGTCTGCGCGCCGTCGGCGAGCTTCTCGACCGCTCCATCTTCGACTTCCTCATCGGCAACACCGACCGCGGCACCAACGATCACAACAACTTTGTCTACGGAGGCTGCAGTGCCCAGACGGAGTGCCGTTTGGAGAAGCCAGAGAACCGCATCAAGGGCCTCGCCAAGTACGCCTACATCGACCACGGCAGCAGCCTCTACTCACACAAGGAGCCGCCAGAGAACCCGTTCTTCGGCGACGTGGGGCGCATCCGCATCTGCAGATTCCGCCGCTCCACCTTCGAGCACCTGAGCCGCTACGCCTCCACGGACCGCGACCGCTACCCGCTCATCAAGCACGTCGAACGGTCCGTGCCGGCCGCCGCGTACGCGGTCAGCCACGAGTCCGTCATCCGCAGAGTCCAGGTGCGACTCGACAAGATTCTGCACATCATCAACGAATGTCGGGTGCGGTACACCGACCTCGAGACCTTCTCGATGCCCGAGTACGACGCAGTGCGCATCGCCGAGGAGGATGCCACGCTCGGGGACGAATGGGACTAGAGCGGAGGCGCCAGCGCACACAGACACACACACGTGGCGGATGGACGAGGGGGGGGGGCGGGGAGGGAGGAGTTGCGTGTGCTTCCCTCCATCCTCACCTACCCTCCCCCTCCTTGTCCTTTGTCTCTCCCTCGCGAGCGCACGCACGTACCATGTCCCGCCACCGTACCTTTCTGCAGACCATGGACATAGACGGGTGTCTGCGTGTCCGCTGGCCGAGTGTGCGTGTGCGTGTGTGGCACATGGCTCCAGCCTTCTAGCACACATGTTGTGTTGATGGGTATGAGTGAATGAGTAAGTGAGGAGGGAGTACTTGTACAATGTGATTTCTTTTCCCACCCACCGACTTGATCTGTGCACAGAGTCCACACACACACACACACACACACACACACACACGCACGTACGTACAAATACAGGTGGGCAGACACACGCGTAGATGAAGAGGACGGGCGTCGCCTTTGCGCCTTTCAGAGGCACCCGGCACCCCGTGGTACCACCGCCACAGCGCCTCGGACTCTCTTGCGAGTGGCGTCGCTCTCCCCACCCCCTCTGCGTATACATGCCTCTGCCCTCACTGCACTCCACGAACCGCAGTCCTCTGCATCCCACCCACTAACACGGCTCCTCCCTCCTCCTCTTCTCTCCCCATTCACTCGTGGTGCGCGGCGCCTCGGTGACACTGCGTGGGGGAACTTCACCGAAGCAGCGCCAGACGCTGAGCAAAGAAGAGAAAAAAAAAAAAAAGCTTCGGCACACGCACACACACGCACACACACACACACACACACACACAGAGACGCACAGTGGCACACCGACACTCCACACTCACTCTGCAAAGAGAGAGAGAGAGAGAGCGGGAGGTGTGCTCGTACGCACCGAGGCAGTGTCGTGCTGACTATTGACTCGCTGCTCATTCGCCCCGCACCTCGTCTCTCTGCGTGGTGTTCGTCACCAGTGTGCGCACGCTGTCGTGGCACGCCGCCTCGACCGTGCCGACCTGAGTAAAGGTGAAGAGAGAGAGGGAGGGAGGGAGGGAGGCGCGGTCGACTGAAGTGTGCAAGGAAGAGACAAGGAGGGAGGAGCACCGAACTTTTGCGCCACAGCACTCTCGCCGCCGGACATCGCAGCGTCCCTCTCCTTCCCTGCCGAGCCCTCATCCTGGGCCCCTCTCTCCCTCTCCCTCCCTCCTATTTTCTTTTTTTTTTTTTTTGTGTGGGACGGTGACGTGTTTGTGGGGAGTGTGTATGGGGCACCGATCGGCTCCACAAGTTGCTGGACCATGAACCTGGATGCGTGGGAGGAGAGGGTGCGCCATGTGCAGCCGCTCGCGGTGAAGGAGATGCAGCTGCTCCTGCGCACTGCCGTGAATCTCTTGATTGAGGAGAGCAACGTGCAAGGGGTGCATCTCCCCGTCACCATCTGCGGCGACATTCATGGGCAGTTCCCCGACCTCCTGCGCCTCTTCGAGGTGGCGGGGGAGATACGACGTGAGACGGGGAGCATGAACTACATCTTCCTCGGCGACCTCGTCGACCGCGGACGCAACAGTGTGGAAGTGCTGACCTTCCTCCTCATTCTCAAGCTCAAGTACCCCGACAAGATCACGCTCATCCGCGGCAACCACGAGACCCGGCAGGTGACCACGATGTACGGCTTCTACGACGAGTGCGCCGAGAAGTACGGGACGGTGGAGATATGGAAGCTGTGCACCGAGGTGTTCGACTGCATGCCGATCGCCGCGCTCATCGAAGGCAAGG
Organism: Novymonas esmeraldas; assembly: GCA_019188245.1. NCBI lineage: Eukaryota > Euglenozoa > Kinetoplastea > Trypanosomatida > Trypanosomatidae > Novymonas > Novymonas esmeraldas. The sequence goes on from JAECZO010000095.1 coordinate 69,557, forward strand.
GGCTGTGCATCCACGGCGGCCTCTCCCCAGAGATCCGCGCCGTCGATCAGATTCGGCTGCTGAACCGACGCCAGGAGATCCCGAACGAGGGCCCCTTCTCCGACCTCGTCTGGTCGGACCCGGAGAACGTCGATGGGTGGGTGGTGTCGCAGCGCGGCGCCGGCTTCCTCTTCGGCGCCTCCGTCACGCGAGAGTTCATCCATCGCAACCGCCTTCACCTCGTCGCCCGCGCGCACCAGCTTGTGCACGAGGGCTTCAAGTACCACTTCGATGAGGACTACCTCTGCACTGTTTGGTCGGCGCCGAACTACTGTTACCGCTGCGGCAACCTCGCCAGCGTCTTGCGCATCTATGAGGACCACTCGCGCGAGTTTGTCGTCTTCAAGGAGGTGGAGGCGCAGATCGCGTCATCCGACGAGCCCAAGACGAAAGAACCGGCGTACTTTCTCTAACGCCTGTCGGCCGCCATTTGGCCACCGTCTGGCTGAGCCACGCACCCTCGCCACGCTGCTCGATCGCTGGAGCGTGCGCCGCGTCGCAGTTGAACATTCCCAAGTTGTACATCCGTGTCCGTGTGCATATGCGTGTGCGTATGCATGTGTGTGGGCTGTGAAGGATTGGAGAGAAGGGAGTCGCAAGTTGGAGTGACGGACGCGGCGAGACGGGCGATGGAGCGCCACGCTCCGCCAGCGTCCCTGCAGCCTCCCTTGCCCACCCCCTGTCGGTGTACATGATCATGCTTGCATCTCGGCCGTGTCTCAGTGTGTGTGTGTGTGTGTGTGTGTATCTGTGTGTCTGTGTGTCTGTTTGTATGTGTGCAACACTCCGCTTCCATCGTTGTTTCTCTTGTTGCATGCAAACATTGTTCCATCCCGACCCCCGCCTCACCGCCCTGACGCCGTTCCCTCAAACAGTCGCGACCAGTCCACGCGGTCATGTGAACTCCACAACTCTCACCCACTACATCCACACGGAGCATCAAAGCAACATCTACGGCAGCTCCTGTGACGCGTGTGTGTGTGTGTGTGTGCGTTCGTGAGCCATGCCTCGACGTATGCACTACGTCACATGTGCTTCTGCAGTGGAGGGAGTTGGACTTCGTCCCTGTGACGACATCCACGCCGGCACCTGCCGTGACGTACCGAACGCCACGAGGATCGAGAAGCAACGAGACGTGATGCCATCGCTGCGTCTCGGCCGTCATCAAACTCCCTCTTCCCCCACAGCTGCTCTCTCTCCCAGCCGCCCTCCCCTCCGCCAGCGAGCGCACGTCATAGACGCATACACACACGTGCCTACATACACACACACCCACATTCATACATACATACGTACATACACACAACAGGCAGAAAAAACGCAAGATGGAGACGCGGGTAGCAGCGTTGCTTGAGTCGCGCCCGCTCCTCACGGTAGCGGAGGCGGCGGCCGTGTTGCACGCATCGGAGGCCGACATGCAGTCGGTGTTCGCGGCTGTGGCTGCCGCGCACGAAGGCGCCTGCTCTCTGCTCGCCAGCAGTGTCGACGAGGCCGCTGGCGACTGCACGACAGCGGTGAGGATGCGCAAGGTGAACGGGCCGACCATAGACGCTGGCACACCATACGCGCTGCTCTCTCTGACGTACCCCACCACCGTGGCGACGTCGTCCCTGCCGCCGCAGCTGTGCCCCGGCGAGCCCACGACCCTGCGCCCCTACCCCGTCGTCTCCAGGGTGGTCATGGAGACCCGCACGGCTGCTGCAGTAGCTCCACCACCTTCACCTCCGCAGCAGCAGCAGCAGCAGCAGCAGCAGCAGCAGCAGCTTCAGCCTACGCCGACGTCGCGGCTGCCTGTGTCACCGCCGCTCCGGCCGGCGGAGGTCGTCGACACCACGCCGACGATGGCAGCAGTGGCACCGCCACCACCCCCTGCAGCGGAGGAGGCAGCGCCGCCGGAGGATGTCGCCGCCGCGGCGACTGCGACGCCGGCCCACAACGAACCCGCCGCTGAGGCTGCACCACCGGCGGTGACAAGTGCCGCCCCGCCGACACCGGCACCGACGCCGACGATCTTTGACATGATGAAGGAGGCGGCCGCGTCGAAGCGACCGCGCACCGAGGCGGCAGCGCCACCGCGCACCGCAGCAAAGCCCAAGAAGGCAGCCAAGACGGAGAACACCACGAGTCTGACAAAACTCGCGCGGGCGTCCAAGAAGAAGAAGAGCAGCGGTGGCGGCACCGGCGCCGCCACCGCCGCGGCGTCCTCCATGAGCTTCCTCGACGACGACGCGGAGGAGACGGGGCCGTTTGGTCACAGCGATGGCAGCAGCAGTCACGCAGAGCTGGAGGCGCCGGAGGCGCTGCCCATCCTCGACGTGGTGGAGGTCTCCGCCTCCAATGACGACGTCATCCTGTGCGACGACGCCACGCCGCTCGCCTTCCACCGCACCGCGCCGGCGCCCTCCGCGACGACGTCGAGTGACAGCAAGCGAGAACCTGCGGCGAAGAAGGCGAGCGCGGCCGCAGCGGAGGCGAGCGCGTCACAGAGCACACTCGGCTCGTTCTTCAGCAACGCCGTCCTCGAGTTTCAGCGCTCCTACACGCGGGAGTTGCAGACGGAGATGAAGATGGAGGACGGCGAGTTCGTCTGCTGCGATGTCGCGTGCTACCGACACACCCGCACTGGCGACACGATCAGTGAGGAGGAGTACCACAGTCGCACCGCCGCGCTCATCCGTGACGGCACACGCGAAAACAACAGCAGCACCGGCGCCCCAGTCAACAAGTCCAGCGGTGCCAGTGCACAGTCGCCCAGCAGTCCAGCCGCCGCACCCAAGCCGCAGTCCCGCGGTGCGGGGCAGAAGGCGGAGAAGCAAGAGAAGGCGGCACCGGCGAAGACACTCTTTGCGTTCTTCAAGCCGTCGGCGGCGGCCTGATGCAGACGGTGGCGCACCGCTACGGCTGTGCCTCGTCCGTCTCCTTCGTGGCCACGCTTCATTTGCGTGTTGTTGCTCTCATAGATGCTCATGTGCGTGCGTGTAGTGGTGGTCGTGTTGTGTGTGGTGGTGCTCCATACCGATTTGCTCGCGGTAGTGCGACGACATAGAACCGAGAAACATGATTGGTGCATGTGCGGCCGCCCCGCCCTTCCGTCTCTCTCTCTTGCTGTGGCGGCGCCGGTGTTAAGAGAGGATTGGGAGGGTGCTCTTCTGCTGCTGTACCACTGCGCACCCTTCCTGTCTGCGAGCGGTGGACAAGAGGGGAGGGGGGCCGCTCGCAGCGCCGCTCCTCCTCTCGCCACCACCATCGACGTCGCTGTGTCGACACACGGGAGCCGCAGTTGTGTCGTCACTCAACCCCGCGCATGTGTGTCGCACTGCCCTGCATCCTCCTCTCCCCGTCTTTGGCCCTCCTTATTCCCTATCCGACACACAGTGCAGATATGCACGTGGGTCAGCGACTGTGAGTCTCGGCCCCTCTCCTCTCCCCCCCCTCCTCTCTTTCTTTCTCTCTTTCTCTCGTATCGCCGTGTGCCTTGCTACTGTGCATGAGCAAGCAGGTGCTGCAGACGCTCCCCTTGGCGAAGGGGTGTGACGTGCACAACCGCACGGCGAAGCTGGGTCTCTACAAGGAGTGTCTTGCACTCGCCTACCTCATCCGAGACAAACTCGTCCGCGAGCACACGCTGCGCGAGGTGCGGGAGAAGTGGCTGGAGCACCGCGGAGACGGCGGGCACACGCTGCAGCTTCAGCTGGCGAGCTGTCTGGACCGCATCTCCTACGGCCGCATGTGCCACTCCAAAGCACGCCAGCGTCTCCTCCCCAGCGCCAGCGAGTCGTACGACTGGGGGGTGGTGAACCCGATGGACAACCACGAGAAGCTGCTCCGGCGTCGCGAGGAGCGGCAGAGCCCCGACGCCTTCAACCACAGCCGAGGGAAGCGCGACTTCGTGCCCATGTCCAACTGGGGCTACGGAAACATGGATCCCGACGCGATCGCGAAGCACAAGGAACTCACCGACCGGCAGCACTTCATCGGACCGCACTGGCGCGACCGCCCCAAGCCGATGGTGCTGGAGGACCTCAGCTTCGAGGAGGAGCTGCACGTTCACTTTCAAGGGAAACCAAAGATGCGCAAGACGCCCAAGAAGCACTACTGAGGAGACTGCTGCCGCGCAGCCCGATACGTGCGGCGTCCATCGGCCCTCCCCAAAAACACAGAGGGAAAGAGGGGAGAGACGAGAGGATGGACCTCTGCTGCTCAACTCACTCGCCCTCGATCTCTCTGTGTTGGAGAGGGGGAGGGGGGGCGGAGGCATCGGGGCACCGGCGCGGTTGCCGCCCGAGAATGTCGACGAGGCTGTCCAAGGTCGCAAAGCGTCGCGGCACTGTGTCATCAGCGGCCCTGGCTGAGGCGAGCAGGCAGCAACCCTCCAACGCATCGTGTGTGACTGCTCCCCCTTGCCTCCTTCACTCGTGGCGCTCACATCCACAGGAACTCACCCGAATTGCAGGAGGGCGACAATCTGAAAAGTGTGTCTCTGTGTTTGTGTGTGTGTGCTTTGGAGTCACGTTTGACGTCCTCCACCGCCTCCACGACACCCCCGTGTCTCTGTTCACCCACACATCGCAGGTCAACAACGTCCCTCCTCTCTCCTCCCCTCTTTGCTCGCTCTCCCCCTCCCCCGTCCCCTCGTTCCTGTCGTGCAGGAAGTCACATGGTGCACGCCTCTTCATCTCACCTTCCCGCGCACCTCCATTCACACCGCCGCCAGCGACCTCTGTTGTCGCGCTCTTTGCTTTGCTGAGTGCTCTGCCACCGTGTGCGTGGGTGCGGCTCGGTGCCGCCATGTCGCAGCTCTCCATCGTCAAGGACCAGCTCCTCAGCCAGGGTATCAATCACTTCGTCGTGCTCGCCAGCTCTGGCCGAGTCGTGGAGTACAGCGGGGACTTCGAGAACAAGGAGAAGCAGGTGCTCGCGCACGCTATCCTGCAGCAGTGCACGACGCTCTTCCAAGAGGGCGAGTCGATGCGACGCGTGACGATGCGCTTCGAGGACGTCCTCTACGTGGCTACGGTCGTCTACGACAACAAGACGGTCTACGGCGTCATCGCGAAGCGCCCCGCCCACACAACGACGTTCTGAGGCACCGCGTCCCGTGCATGTTGTCGCCTCCTCATCTTGCTGCCCTCCGCTGCTGACGTGGCGGACCATCAGAGGAGAAACTGGGAGCTCTCCCCCCTCCACTAGTGTGCATGTCTGCGTGCGTGTGTGCGCGCGTGTGTTTCTTGTGTTGTGCCGTGTCTGCTGTTGCGCTGCGCACCCACGAGTGAGAGAGCGCCGTGCTCGCACCTCGCGGTCCGTTGAGAGAGAGAGCGAACGACAGGAGGCGGTGGAGGTCCGCAGCGGTGCCGCGCTCCCTCAACAACAGCCAAATGCGACGTCGTCATGAACGGCCGAACGCCGGCTCAGCACCACCGACTCCCCCCTACCGGCTGTCCTTCTCCATTTGGGGGAGAAGGTGAAGTACGGGGGGGGGGAGAAGGACGGGTGGATGAGGGCCGCGCTGGGGATCTCGTGTAGATTGTGTGTGGTGGCGTCATCGATACGTATGGTGTGTGTGTGTGTGGTGCGTGTGTGCGTAGGTACTCGACCTCCGTCCCCAGGGTGCGCCCACACACAGCCTCCAACGCAGAGGCAGACGAGGGCACCCTCGAAGTCCGCGCGCGGCTCCGCCTCTCTCCTGTCAGTTGGCATCCTTTCTCTCTCTCTCTTCATCCCTACCTCTCTTTCTCTTTCTGCACTCCTGTGCTCCATCGCAAGGACTCCAGCCCGTCCGTCTGGCAGCCCTCGTTGCTCCTCCCTTGCAGCCGCATCGCTCTCGGCAGCGGATGAGCGTCGCGGCGTACGCGCTTGTCACACAGGAGAAGACGCACCCGTTGCAGGTCGGCAAGAATGTAGTGGGCCGCAGCAGCGTTCCGGTGGAGGGAGTCTCCTTCATCAACCTCGAGTCACCGCAGGCGGCCATCAGCCGCATGCAGGCGTTCCTCGACATCGGCGCCAACGGCGATGCGTGGATCAGCGACTGCAACAGCACCAACGGCACACTCCTCAGCATTCGCCCCGGTCCCGGCATCCGACTCGAGGCGAACCGCTACTATCAGCTCTCGCCAGGCTGCCGCATCGTCTTCGGCGATGTGGAGTGCACCCTCGAGGCGCTCAGCGCCGCACCGTCGACGCCGCAGGCGGCACGGCGTACGCCACCCTCCCGGCCATCACGCAAAACGGAGCCCCTCGGCACAACAGCGAGAGCGGAGGCACAGCAGCAGCAGCAGCAGCAGCAGCGGCACTCCGCCACGCGCAGAAGCGATCTCCCCTACCTGGACGAGAACGGCAGCCCATCCCTGGAGCCCGGCACCTCCGGCGATGTCGCAGCGCCAACGCGGAAAGCCGCGCGGCGCGGCGGTGCTAGGGCGGCGTCGGGGCGGGCCGCATCAGCAGCAAAGCGCACCAAGGCGGAGACACCGGCGAGCCCTTCCGCCCCGCCGTCGCCGCCGCCGTCCATTGCAGCCCCGCACGTGTGCCTCAGCGGCATGGACGGCGAGGAGCGCGCCGCCGTCACTAAGCGGGTGCGTGAACTGAAGGGCCGCGTCGTGGACGACATCACCAAGGCCAATCTGCTCGTCGTGGCGACGCCGCCGGTGCGCACGCCGAAGTTCATCATCGCGGTGGCGCGTGGCATACCAGTTGTGTCGGTGCAGTACATGTGCAGCGAGAAGGCCGAGCTCGCCGACGTCCGCAAGAACATTGTGGGTCTCAAGATGGACCAGCACACCTACACGGCCGCCGCGCTGGAGAAGGTGATCTACCGCGCGGATGCGTCGCCGCTGCTGCTCGGCGTCGTGGTGAACGTGGCGGCCTTGTCGAGCAAGACGAAAGCTGTGGCGGCGGAGATCATCACATCCTCCGGTGGGGAGGTGGTGCGTGCCAAGAAGGGCGGCGGTGTGGCGTTGACGGACGACCAGCTCGATCACCTGTACGACTCCATTTTGCGTGGCACGGTGCACGACACATGGCCGAGGGCGGCAGCATAGATGCACAGTGGTGGAAGGACTGGGTATGGGGGAAAGACGTGACACCGCCGCCAAGCTGCTGTGGGTGGTCCGCGGTGAAGAACTCCGCTGCCTCGTCGCTCACCCGCATGTCAGAGCCTGCAGTGCTCCCGCACCGCCAGCCACCTCGAAGCGCATCGCTGCGCGCACATCTGTGTGTATCTCTGTGCGTGTGTGTGTGTGTGTGTTTTGCGGACCGGGAGACGACAACCACCAACAACACCGAGACGGCAGCACCGTGCATCATGGATAGCGAGTCGCCACACACTCGTGCGCAGGTGTGCATGCTTCTTTTATGTTGTATTGCTCTATCGTAGGGCTGCAGATCCTCTCCTCCCCTCCCCTCCCCTCCCTCCCCTCGGAGACGGCGCACTGCGTTATCTCCAGCCACTGATGTCCGCCGCTGCAGCCGCACCTTCTCCACCACCGTCCCTATCCGCCGCTGCAGGAAGGCGTGGGCGGTGGTGTTAAGGGAGAGGGGTCGCTCTGCTTCCTTCTCCGCCTCCATCTCCCTCCCCTCCCCCCCCCCCACGCCGCCGCTTCCCGCCTTGCGATCGTGTATTGGCACGTCTCTCCTCTCCTGTCGTGTGTCGACGTGCAGCTGCGGCTGTGACGGAGCGCGGTCATTCACGCACGTGAGCGCGGTCGAAGTGCTGCGCCTCGGCCTCCAACTGACACACACATACACACACATATAGAGAGAGACGTACTTGCACACAGACATACATACATAGAGAGAGGCATACGGACGCGATGGCTTCAAAGCGGCCGCGGACACACGCTGCGTTCGCAGGCAACAGCGACGTTGATGAGGACCTCCGTGCTCTCGGCACCCGCAGCGCATCCGCGTCGCCGGCGCACTGGTGCGATGACGACCTGGACGACATCTTCGCCGAGGTGCCGTTGCGGGGACGCGCGCGGACGTCAGAGTCGTCCACCGGCATTTCATCGCGTGGCCTCGGGAGCACCTCGCCGTCCTCGCCGCGTGCGATGCACGAGAGCATCGGCGGCGACGAGGTGGACGTGCTGCGGCGGAAGGATGAAGAGGTGGCTGACATGGCGCTCTTTCTCGCCACCACCGTCGGCGAGACGTCGTCGCGGACGTCGCTCGTCGAGCTGGTGGACCTCCTCGAGCAACGCGGTGTGCAGCGGGTGGTCTTGGCGCTGCGGCGGGCTGGCGGTCTCGGCACCTTCGTGGCCAGGCTGCACCGGGCGGCCTCGTTCAGCGACGCCGATCGCCGCGTTGCTGTGGCGCTCTTTTTCTTTCTCATGAACCACGTCGATGCCGAGGCGCTCCTCCACGAGTCCGTCGTTGGCTTTCTCGTCCACTCACTCGGCGCAGCGGAGCCGAGTCGCACCGTGGGTATCGCCGCCGCCCCTGCTTCTGCCGCTCCTGCAGCCGAGCGAGCGACGCCGCACTGGTCAACGCGTGCACGACGGCGGACGGCCGGGCCGCAGACACAGTACCCGCTCACGAGGAGCACGGCGGCAGACGGATTGGAGGGCCGTGTCGAGGCACTCTGTGGAAGCGCGGCGCCGACCCGCAGCGGCGACGGCACCGTGATCAGCTGTGCCGCTCTCGCCCTTCGCTCCCTGCTGACGCTCCTGTTCGCCTACAATGGCAGTCATCTTCACGCGAGTGCGCCGCAGGGCCACTCCGTGCCTCTTCTCTTCGCGCGCACTGGCGGACTCGAGAGGGTGGCGGAGCTGCTGTGTCGTTCAGACACACGCGAGAGCGCACTGTCGCTGCTCGAGGTGCTGACGGCGACAGATGCGCTCTCTTTGGAGGGAGCGAGACTGCCACCGCTCGTGCCCGCGCTCGTGGCGCTGCTGTCAGCCGGCGCGACGTGTGTGCCCGCTCTCAAGGTGCTCACCAACATCACCAACATTGTGCCAGATGCGCTGGCGGCTGGCGGCGCCATCGCGCCCTTCGCGGAGTTCGCGCTGCAGTCTCTGTCGCACGCGGCGGGGTCTGGCGCCGTGGACGAGGGGGAGGTGTTCGTCCTCTGCTGCGCCATCAACGTGGTGAAGTACGAGTCGAGGGAGAGCGGGGCGGCCGCCGCCGCCGCGGGTCTCGCCTCTGCCCTCTTGGCGAGCGACACCACGCTTGCTTCCCTCGCGCGGACCATGGTGGAGAGCTACGGCGGCACCAGCACAGAGCAGCTGGTGCGCAGCGGCTACTACGCCCTTCTCCTTGGCGCGCTGTCGCTTGTGGCGGTGGCGACCGCGGATGGACACATGACGATGCGTGTGCCGGTGATGACGGCTGTGGCGAGGGCGTCGGGTGACACGTCCATGGGGCGGCGGGCACGACATCAGCCGATGCGCATCGTCTTGGCGATCGCGCAAGAGTTCCTCCTCTTTCAGAGCTCTGCCGGGACGTTGACGAAGGCAGCGCTGGCCGATGCACAGGCGCTGCTGGACCGCATTCTGCGCTGCAACGGCATCACAGCCGCCACGGACTCGTGCGGTGGCGTCGAGGGAGAGACCGCTCTCACGACGGCCGCGGACGTCGACGAAGACGATATGCTGATTGGCCAACTTCTGCAGTAGACGCCGTTTGTGGGTGCAGAGAGCAGAAAGGCGCACGACTCACAGACTAGGAGAGGGAGGGCGGTGGGCGGAGGAAGACCACAAAATAAGAGAGAGACAGAGAGACAGAGAGACAGAGACGGGGCAGCGGAGGGGGTGCGCATCGCCTCCCTCAGCCTCAGCTGCGCCAACAAGCGCGTCTTCCTCTCCTCCTCTGTCTGTCTGTGCTGGAGTTAACGAAGCACACTTTTTTGGAGAAAAAAAAAAAAGAGACGCCGTGAGAAGTGTGCACGATGTGGAGGAGTGTCCGTGTCCACCGGTGTTGTGACAGACAGCGCCGTCTGTCCACGATGGGACTCTCTCTCTCTCTTCTCCTGTCGTGTGTCTCCGGGAAGATGTCCAGCGCTGGTGCACACGGATGCTCTGCTCGCCGTCCTCTGCCCCCCGCGCCCCTTTCTTTCACTAGACATACATACAGTACACAAACGCACACACCTCTCTTTCCTCCTCCTTCTTCTTCTGCACAAGTGTGACCAGCACACACACACCAACACACACACACACACATACTCACTCACATACTCACTCACACCCACGCGCACGGGGGAGAGTAGCGCAGTCTGGCGTTGCCGCCTCCTCTCTCTCTCTCTCTCTCTCTTGTGCCGCTCTCCTCGCCACCGTGGTGGGCCACACCGCCGCCGCTGCCCATCATGTCCGTCAAGGTGGCTGTGCGGAGTCGACCGATGAGCGACTATGAGCTCAAGGCAAACGCGGAGGTCATCATCGGTATGAACGGGGGCGAGGTGGAGGTGCGTGAGTCGATCGACGGGTACGGGGGCAAATTCTGCTACGACAGCGCGATCTGGTCGACGGGGCAGTCCGTCGAGGGCTCGAGCAACGCGGAGGCGTCGCAGGAGCACGTCTACACCGCCATTGGCGCGGAGATGCTGGAGCACATCATGACAGGCTACAATGGCTGCATCTTCGCCTACGGGCAGACGGGCAGCGGTAAGACGTACTGCATGCTCGGCCGCGACGACGACGACCCGGGGCTCATTCCTCGCATCGCGCAGAACCTCTTTGCCCAGTCGGCCGCGCTGCGACTGCAGGACATCGAGGTGTGCGTGGAGGTGTCCTACTACGAGATCTACAACGAGAAGGTGCGCTGCCTCTTGCGGCCGACACAGGGCGGCTACGACGACACCCCGCTGCGCGTACGCGAGCACCCCAAGTACGGCCCCTTCATCGAGGGTCTCGCCAAGTTTGTCGTGAGCTCGCAGGCCGAGTTCCTCAGCTTGATGAACGATGGGAACAAGGTGCGCACCACCGCCTCCACGGCGATGAACGCGACGAGCAGCCGCTCCCACGCCGTGTTCGCCATCACGCTGACGCAGAAGCAGCAGAAGGGCGCGCTCGTCACGCAAAAGACGTCCCGGCTAAATCTGGTCGACCTCGCCGGGAGCGAGCGTGCGTCCAAGACGCTGGCGACCGGCAAACGACTGGCCGAGGGGGCGAACATCAACAAGTCCCTCACGTGTCTCGGCAACGTGATCAGCGCACTCGCCGAGGCGGAGGAGTCGGGCAAGAGTCGCCACATCCCCTATCGCGACTCGACGCTGACGTGGATTCTCAAGGACAACCTCGGCGGCAACTCCAAGACCGTCATGCTCGCCACCATCAGCCCCTCGTCGATGCAGTACGAGGAGACGATGAGCACGCTGCGCTACGCGGAGCGTGCCAAGAAGATCGTGAACAAGGCCGTTGTGAATGAGACGAACAACAACGAGCTGGTGGCGGCGCTGCAGAAGGAGATCTCAGCGCTGCGGAGCCAGCTGGCCAGCGCGTCGGCGGCGGAGCGGGGGCGTCTGCAGGAGGAGCTGGACGCGAGCGAGGCGGTCAAGAAGGAGCTCACCTCCTCACTGGAGGAGAAGCTGGCGCACACCAAGAAGCTGATGGAGGAGCGCGAGGCGTACATGCGCCAGCTGGAGTCGAAGCTTAGCGCGCAGTCGGAGGAGATCGAGAAGCTGCGCAACGCCAACGCAGAAAAAGAGCGCCGCATCACCGAACTCCTGCAGCGCATCGAAGGCCTCGCCATCTCAGGCGTCTCGCCTGACACGGAGAAGGTGGAGCAGATACGCGAGCAGGTCGCGGCCCTGGAGCAGGAGCAGCACGTCGTGGAGACACACATGAAGGAGCAGCAGCAGCAGCAGCAGCAGCAGACGGTGTGTGGCTCCCTGGAGGGGAGCGAGGAGGATGCGGAGATGCCCCCCATCGGCGGTGGTGACGCCCCGGGCCGCCGCGGCCCCGCAGGCGCTCCTCCGACGGCTATCCACGACGGCGGCGCAGGGGCCGGGCTGCCGGCAGCGGTGCGGGCCGCTTTCCAGAAGAGCCGCTCCTCCTCTGTGGCACACGTCGACCCCCACATCAGCATCTTCGACGAGGCGGACAACGATCTTGTGCTCGAGTCGCGCGCCGAGAGCGTCGATGAGGACCTGGTGCTCGCCGAGGAGGCGCCGCAGCCCTCCGCATCCGCGGACTCCGACCTCGACGACGCAGCGCTCTCCGAGGACTCCGACCTGGACTTGGTGCCGCGCAGTCCGGCGGCGGCGACGAGAGGGGCCGGCGATGACGAGCCGCACGCCGCGGTGGACATCGTCCTGGACGAGTCGCTCAGCGACCCCGCGGAGTCGTCGTCGACGCCGGCGCCGCCGCCGCCGCTGCTGCCGCCGATGGCGACGAGGAGCACCTCGCAAGGCGGTGTCGATAGTGAACTTGGCACGCCGGAGGAGGGGACGGCGGCGGCGGCGGCGGCGACGACGGTGCCACCGCCACCGCCGCCGGTGATCGAGCCGGCCACGCCGGTGCCGCCCAGCACACAGGGGGCCACCATCAACGAGACGCAGATCGCGCTCGAGGACTTCTTCACCAAGTCGAGCGAGCGGCCGGAGATCTACGCGCCGAACGACCACACCGCCCAGCTCGTCCTCCCATCCCACACGCTGCCGAACAACCGCTACCTGCACGAGCCCTTCCGTGTGACGAAGAGCGACGGCACGTCTCGGACGGGGCACAGGAAGGCGCGCATCTGGGAGGTGGACATGTTTCGCGGCCGCTTCAACAACCTCGACACCGCCGGCGTCAAGTCCTTCGACCTCGCCACGTCGAACCTCTTCCGTGTGGAGAAGGACCCGCGACACTCGCGCCGGCTGACGCTCTACTTCCTCGACGCCAAGCACCCCTACACCCTCGAGTTCGCCTCCACTGCGCGCCGACAGCAGTTCTTCGAGCTGGCGATGCTGATGCGGCGGAACTCCATCCTGTGGTGCCCGTCGCTGTGCCTGGACGGCGAGAACGACGTCACCATCACAGTGAAGGGCACCACAATCGAGCGCCCGGGCCACCGCGCGGTGCCCGTGAGCGGCGAGGTGAAGATGACGGTGGCGCGGATGCCCTACGAGGTGATCGACCTGTGGCACGGCTGCTTCTCGCTGGATGGAGGGGCGCTGCCGCGCAGCACGGCTGTGTTCAGTAGCTTCTTCCCCAAGGAGCCGCGAGAGGTCTACGTCATCGGCGTCCTCGACGCGCCGGCGTCGCTGTTGGGCACCGATGAGCTCGCACGCTACTTCAGCGACTACCTTGGCGCCGCCACGTACTTTGTGCTGGCCAACACGGCGCTCTCGCCGGCGACAGGCCAGCGAGGCAACGCGATGCTGGTGCTTTGCAAGCGCTCCTTCATCGTCCGGGTGGCGAACATCGAGCTGCTCGAGACGGTGTCGCTGCACAAGGACGGCGTGCACCGCGACGACTTCACCGCCACCGGGTGCGCGCTGCGCATCAACGAATCCTCTATTGGTCTCATTCTGGTGCACGCCAGGGCTGGCGCGTACTCGATGCAGAACCGAGCGGCCAACATCCGCACGCTGCTCTCCAGCTTCCCCTTCGCCGACGCCTCGGTCGACATCTCCGTCCGCTTCGACTACCTCGTCGTCTCTGGCGCCTTCCACTTCGGCGGCGACTTCAGCTCCGAGGACGCGCTCATTCGAGAAATCCTCGGCGACAACCTCATGTCCAACATGCGCGAGACGGAGCCCAGCCCGGCCCTCTCCAGTGCGCTGACGCCGCTGCGCATCTTCTACGCCGTGCGGCCCAGCGTGTCGCGCCTGGACATGTCGTGCTACTCCACCTCACGGGCGCTCGGCCTCGCCAACGCCTTCTTCTCGGCCGACATCTTCTGCCAGCGCTCCTTCCTGAGTCTCTTCGGCGAGGGCGTGCCGCGCGTTCAGCTGCTGCTTGACCGCGTCACCATCAGCGGCGCGCGACTCCCGCGCATGGGCGGCGCGGAGCTGCAGGTGTCGCTGGATGCTGCGGAGGGCTCGCCCTCGACCTTCCAGCTGTCGCCGCGCGACGGCGACTTCGTCGTGCCCACCGCGACGGAGGTGGTGGTGTGCCCGTGCGTGAGCAACACGGAGTACCTCCGGCTTCAGACCCTGACCTTCTCCGTCCTGGGCAGCGTCGGCCCCGTCGAGGCGCACCGGCGCATCGTCGTCGCCTCCGGTGTCTTTCCACTCAAGTCGGTGGCGCTGGCCGAGCCGGCGCTGCTGCACATCCCGCTCTACTACAGGGGCTGCACAGTGGGCAAGCTCACCGGGGTGCTGCTCCAGGTCTTTTACGAGCGCAACAGCGCCGAGCTCAGCGCGCTGGGCCTCCGCGGCGCCAAGTGTGCGACGCTCGTGCACTGCTACGAGAATCAACTCCGCCGCGCCGATGGTGCGTGGGTCGCTGCTTCGGCCGAGGAGGCCGAGGAAGCGGGGGAGAGCGCCGTGCTCCCCTTCTCCACGGAGGACCCCGCGCAGGGGCAGGACCGCGAGTCCTTCACCGTGCCCGACCCGCACACGTGGCGCTGGATGACGGAGTGGCTGCACGACCGCCGCGAGGACGACCAGGAGGGGTGGGTCTACACGGACGGCGTGGGGGGCGATTTGCAGCTGAGCGCCACCGCGACGACACGTCTGCGCCGCCGCCGCTGGGTGCGCGTCATGCAGGCGAGCGGACCGATCGTGTACCACACCTACCTTGCAGCGAGGCGGAGAGAGGCAGAGGCATAGCCGCCTCCGACACACACACACACACACAAACACACATGCACCCTCTCTCTCTCCCCTCTTCTCGCCCTCTACTCTCCGGCCACCAGCGACGGCGGCTGAAGCGCTGGTGGACGACCATCTCTTCTTTCCCGCTTCTGCATCACGTGCACAGATGTGCATGTGCATGTGTGTGTGTGTGTGTGTCTTTGTGTGTTGGGCTGTGCATGTACCGTCTCGATTTCGCATCCCTGCAGTCGATGTCACCGGACGATATCACCGGCAGCCGAGACACATCATCAGAGCACACCGCCGTCTGCCCAACTCCTCAGGGTCTCCGCACGGCCCTCTTACCCTCCCCCGACGCCGTAGCACTACCGCAGCACCACGGCAGCCCCCCATCAGCCCTCCGCCCCCGTCCCCGCCTGACCCACTTTCCGTCCTCCCACATCCGCTTCTCCATCACGCCACCGTGTCCCCACAGCTCCTCTCCCTCCATTCCTCCCCCCCCACCCCTCGTCTGTCTCATCCGCCTCCGTTCCCTCGCTCGTGGTGGCAATGAAGGGCGCGGGCCGCCCTCGGGGCTCCGTGAACCCGACGCGGGAGCGCAGCCGGTCCCACTCGCCGACGCCAGCACCGCTGCGTCCCGCCGCACCCGCGACGAAGGCCGCGGGGTTGCAGCCCGTCTCCAAGGGAGCACGCAATGACATGGAGCAGGTGTTCGACCGCCTGCACTCCATGGACCGATCCGTGGTGTTGGACACCATCAGTGGGAAGGGCCTTGCCCAGCTCTTGAGCGAGGTTGGCGTCGCACCGTCGTCGCTGGAGAGCATGGTCTTGCTGTGGAAGCTCGGGGCAACGCAGCGTGGCTGCATCTCGCGACCCGAGTGGTTGACCTCTGTGTACGCCAATGGCATGGAGTCTCTCACCCAGCTGCGGCTGAAGCTTGCCGACTGGGTGAAGGAGGTGCGGGAGCGCAGCGGGTCCTTCCTGCTCATGTACAACTACCTCTACGACTACATCCGCGGCGAGGAGGACCGGCGCATGTCGCTGCAGACGGCCACAGCGGGCTGGGATGTCTTCTTTGGCAAGGGCGAGCGCTACACGGCGTGGAGGACGTGGGCAGCCACCAACGTCAGCGGCGACGTCTCCCGCGACCTGTGGCGCCAACTCGGCATCTTCTTCACAATGACAGGCCCGACGACGGAGCTCCCGAGCGACGGCGTCTCGTGGCCGTCTGCCATCGCGGACTACGTAGACAAGGACGCCGCCGCCGTCGGCCCCACCAAGCGCGTCTAGCCGGTGGCCCCCCCCCCCCCATCACACCCCACCCCTCGAGTTGACACGCATGTACACTAGTGGGCGGATCCTGTCCGTTGGGACGTGGTCGGCCGCACGAGTCGGTGCTGCCGCTGAGACGCGCACACACAAAGAAAAAAAAAGGAAGAGGGTGAAGGAGGGACCTGCTGCCCCGTCAGACATACACACACACACACACGCGCATGGTTGCATGGCCTCCATCGTCGTGTCGAGGCGTGGAGACACGCGACGTTGGCGACGCACTCGCGCCAGTGCCACGCTCGCTGTGTGGCTGCTGTGTTCACCAGGCCGACGCGCGTGTGTGTGTGTGTGTGTGTCTCTCTGTGTGTTGGGGCACTCACTCACTCGCTCCTTCTTCGTCTCTCCCCCTCTCCCCCTCTCCCTCTCCACTGCACAGGACCTTCTCATTGGTAGCGGAACTCGTATACACACACAGACACACACAAATACACACGCAGACGCGCAGGCGCAGACACATACACCGTCGCCGGCGTCTCTGCACCCAAAACGAGGATGGACTCGACAGAGCTGATGCGTGCTCTGCTGAGCGGCAGCGAGGCGGAGATCGCGAAGGCGGTGGAGGACAAGGCCTTCTTGCGCCTGTGCAACCAGCCGCTGCCGAACGGGCAGTACCCACTCCACGCCGTGGCCAGCCGAAAGAGGGCCGAGGCGGTGGAGGCGTTGCTGCAGGCCGGCGTCAACGTGAACCAGGAATCAGAGGAGCCGGGCAACAGCCTCGGCTTCACGGCCGCACACTACGCGGCGGTGGGCAACGCCGTCCCGGTGTTGGAGGTGCTGAAGCGGCACGGCGCGGACATGGACCACGCCGCCGCTGACCAGTGGACGCCGCTGCACGCGGCGACGTTTCGCGGCCAGAGCGCGGCGGTGGCGGCGCTCGTCGGCCTTGGCGCCAATGTCGACTGCCCCACCGCAGAAGGCCACACCCCGCTGGTCTTCGCCGTCAACCTAGGACGTGTCAAGGACGTTCGCTTCCTCCTCCAGAGCAGCGCCTCGATTCAGTTCAACGATGCCCGCAACGACAGCCTCCTCCACTACGCGCTGCACTACCGCATCGCGCAGTCCGTGAAGGGTGAGTACAAGCTGCCCGACAGCCAGCTGGACGTGGCGGTGCTCCTCGTGCTCAACGGCGTCCGCCCAGATGTGCGCAACGACGACGGCGATGCGGCAACGCGGTACGCCGCGGCGACGCTGCCGTCGCTGCCGGCGGCGCTGAGCCTCATCTTCGACGACGCCATCAAGCTGCTCTGCGCCCCTACCGAGCTCAACTATCTCACCCTTGCCAGCGCGACGACCGCCTTCCTCGTCGACAAGGTCAGCCTCGCACCCGCCCAGGCGCAGACGCTCGTCGACGCCATGGCAGCTCTCGAGAAGGAGCGGCAGGCGGCTCGCCCAAAGCCGGCCGTCGCGGCCGCCGCCGCGCCAGGCGCCAGTGCACCGCCATCGATGCCGACGGGGCACCCCACCGTGCCGGCGGAGATGCTGGATCTGCACGGCGGGGACCCCAGCAACGGCCAGTGCCCATTTCTCGCCCGCGCCGCCAAGCAGCAGGCGAACAAGCGCGCGGCAACGGCCGCGGCTGCTGAGGATGACCGCCCGCACTGCCCCTTCAGCCTCTACACCATGCGCCGCAACAAAGGCACGGCGCTGCTCGTCGCGGCTGCTTTTTTTCTCGGCTACTGCGTTGGTCAGCGCCAGCGCGCAGTGTGACACGGCGATGGGAGGTGGGGGATGGGTGAAGCGCCACAGGCGTCCGCATAGGTGTGTGTGTGTGTGTGTTCGAGAAGGAACTGCACTTCTATCCCACCCACACGCACACACACGCACACCGTTGGTCTCGATACGCCTCCGCCTCCGCAACATCCACTCCACTGCTTATCTATTTGTGTACATGTGTGTCCAGTATGGTCAACTGCTTATCAGGCGACGGCGGTGCATTATACGAGCCATACAACTCTCTCCCTCTCTCTCTCTGTCAACAGCTGCTGAGACTTGTCCTCCCACCGCATTCTGCGACGCGGTGTCTGTCGATGTCACCGCTGGACGTAGAGTGTCCCTCCCCTCAATACGGCGTGTGATGGCGCCACTCCCGGCACCTCCTCGGCGGCAGTCGTTGTTGCTCTCTTTCTGTAGGTGGGAGGAGGGGAGGGCGACATCTGCGGTGTGCGGCGTGGCGTCACGAACATCCATCTCTCTCCCTCTTCCTCTCTCTACCTCGTTGCCTCTGGGGTGATGGCCGCCAAATCCGTGGCACTGTGCGTCTCTGGTATCCTGTGATACTCCCACTTCCACTGCCTCCCGCGTCTCCTCTCCTCCTCCAGTCTCTACACAGGCACACACACACACACACACACTCACAGACAGACACGCGTACGCGTACACAGTGGTGGTCGACGACCAGCTTCAGCGGCTTCACGTGGACTAGAAGAGCAATGCCCAGAGGTTTCGGAGGACGCGGCGGCGGCGGTGATCGCGGCGGCGGCGGCGGCTTCGGCGGTGGCCGCGGCTTCGGTGGCCCGCGTGGTGGCGGCGGCGGCTTCGGCGGCGGTCGCGGCGGCGGTCGCGGTGGCGGCGGTCGTGGTGGGTACATGGCGGAGGCTGATCCGCCGGATCACGTGGAGGAGGTCGGCACCTTCATGAACGCCGCGGAGGGTGAGCTAGTCTACCAAGTGACGGTGCACGGTCAGGTGCCGCGCTTCAACGCATTCGTCTACACCGAGAACAAGGCGAAGATCGGCAAGATCGAGGAGATCCTCGGCAGCACGACGGACGTCATGTTCTCCGTCAAGCCCTCCCCTGGCGTGCAGGCGGCGTCGCTCAACGAGGGCGACAAGGCGTACATCTCTGCCACACAGTTCTCGCCCCTCCGCATGTTCACCGACCCGCCGAAGCCGCGCGGTCGCGGCGGCCGTGGTGGCGGCCGTGGTGGTGACCGCGGCGGCGGCCGTGGCGGCTTCGGCGGCCGCGGCGGCGGTCGCGGTGGTTTCGGCGGCGGCGACCGCGGCGGTCGCGGCGGCTTTGGTGGCGGCGACCGTGGTGGCCGCGGTAGCTTCGGCGGCGGCGGTCGCGGCAGCTTCGGTGGCGGTGGTCGCGGTGGTTTTGGCGGCCGTGGCCGTGGGTACTAGGCGAGGCGGTCGCACCTGTCCTTCAGCTCTCTCGTGGTGCGCTGGCGTCTCTGTGGTCTTGTGTGTGTGTGTGTGTGTGTTATGTTCAGTTGATGAAGAGGAACGAAGGAAGCGACTCCTCGCCGCTCCCTCGCTCCTTCTTCCCCCCTCCCGCCCACCTCCCTCGCCGCCATGCGCACTGACAACAGCTGTGGCACTGCTCCCACCTTGCCGCTCTCTCTCTCGCTCTCTCGGAGAGCTGCCACCTGCTTGTATGTGCTAGCCTACTGATATGTGTATGTGTGCATGTGTGTGTGCTCGCGAGGCGGTGGAGAAGGAGGAGGGGGAAGGGGGCAGCAGATGAGGCGGGCAGCTGTGTACGGCGGAGGAGGAGGAGCGGGGGCGAGAGAGGAAATGAGTGCGAGGCGTCGGGGCAGGTGGAGCGATGAAAGCACGGCGCCGTCGGCGAGGCGCAGCGCTCGACAGCTGTTCGCCATAGTCGACTGGCGGCGCCTTTCATTGTCTCTCTCTCTCCTCGCTGGTCCTCCTTCGTCCTCTCCGTTTCCTCGTCACCGCACGCTCCTCTCCGTTGTCGGCGTAATTCTCTTAATCAGCGCGAGTGCTGACGTAACAGTTCCCTTCTGGTGTGTCTTTTCCGGTTTGTGTTGTGTGCAGTCTGTGTCCGCGTGTGTGTGTGTGTGTGTGTGTGTGTGTGCGGTGTCTGTCGTGTTTGTCGTGTAGTGGGGGAAAACAAAGTAGAGAAACACTTCAACAGTCGGTCGCGGGCGCCAAGGAGACGCGACGACGACAGGAGAGGGTGCGAGTGATGCTGCCCTCAACGGAAGTCATCCTCTGTCTCTGTCTCTGCCTCTCTGTGTGTGCCACGATGCCCCCCTCCCCTCCCCCCTCTTCCTCTTCTCGGAGACACACGCACACACATACGCTGGCACACACGAGTTCAGCCTCGCTCAAGCGGGAGAGAGAAAAAGAGGAGAGAGCGGGGGGGGAGGAAGGCAGAGGAGGGGTGCACACAAACACACATCCACACGAGGGACGGGATGGAGGCGGTGAGTGAGCCACGTAGTAGAAGAGAAGGAAGAGGGGCGTAGAGGAGGGGCGGCAATCCTCTCACTCCCGTCTTGCGAAGCGCAGACGACCGCGCCTCTGCGTGCTGCTGCAGCGCTCTACCACAACAACTTCACCTCTCACCACCCCCATCCCCCCACCAAACACACACATACACGTGTTCGTCTCGCCTATCGAGTCACTGGTGCTCTCCTTCTCTCCCTCAGCTGAGCCGCGCACGGCAGACGCGGTCGCTACACGGACGCGGCCGCTGCAGCTGCTCACAAGGACGACGGTCGTCGTCTCTCCCTCTCCCGGCCCTCCCCCCCCCCTTCCTTTCCCTCTGCTCTCTCTGCACGCATGGTTGCAGGATCGACGCCGCGCCGTCGGCGAATCTGCGGCTTCAGTGTCGCGCGGGATTGCTTCGGTGGTCTTGCTCTCTTGCTCGCCATCCCCGCCGCCGCTGCTGTGCATCTGGCGGTTGTCGTGCTCACACCGTGCTTCGCAGCATCACAGAGTAGTGGAGCTCTGCTGGCGGAGGTGGCGGCGGAGTTGCTGCTCTGCGGCGCCGCTGTCGTCGCGCTCTTTCTCCTCCTCGTCGCCGATCCTGGGTTTGTGGGGGAGCCGACGGACCTGAGCTGCCGCTGCAGTCGATGCGGCGTGGACGTGGACGACTTCGACCATCACTGCGGCGTCGTAGGCGCATGCATCGGCAAGCGGAACATGTGCTACTTCATTCTCTTTCTGCTCGCCGTGACGCTCCTCTGTGTGTTGGTGACGGTGCAGAACGTCAGCGTTGCCGTCCTCGCCGTCCACGCGCACATTGGCGACTCGGGACCGTTCTGGACATCCAGAGCCGCGTTTCTCTCTGCCGTCCTGGACACCACACGTCTGCCTACGCTGATCTGCTTTGCCGTGCTGAGCGCTGCGGCGATCGCCGGCGGAGTGCTGTGCGCGATGCTCTGCCTCCGCTACACCTACCTCGCCTACTGTGGACGGAGCTCTGTGCTGCGGCGGCGACGCACCGACTGCTCGAGCACGCTCGGCGCCGTCTTTGCACACACAATGCACCCGTCCTTCTCTCACAACTACCAGCACCTGCGCCACTACTCGTCCGTCAGCATCTCCGACTGATGAGGCGGCACGATGGTGGACTCGTCCGGTTCGACCTCGACGTCCTGCCCCCACGCTGGCAAGCTTCACGGTGGCGAGACTCGGGTGCTGACAGACTAACAGTGCTGCTCACCACCCTCAACGCCCCCCCCCCCACCAAAAAAAAAAGAAACTCAGTTCCAAGCACAGGAGCATCCTCCCTCCCCACCCACCCACTTGAGTGTCTCAGGGTACCTCATGTCGCTGCCACCGCTCCCTACTTCCTATCCCTCACCGTCACTACCACTCCGGGAGTGCACGCAGCTCCTCGTGTGTGTGTGTGTGTGTGTGTGGCACCACCACCAGTCCTCCCTCCCACCACTTCCTTGAACTCTCCCTCCTCTGTGCGGCACGTCTGAAGATCTCGTTTGGTCTTTTTCTTCTTCTTCTTCTGCGTTGCAGTTCACTCACACCCACACCCAAACACACACGCTCACACACACACACACACACATACACACGTCTTCTTTCCTCTCGCTAGCGTCTCCCATTCCCGTGCTGTCAACGGTGTCGCCATCTTTGCCAGTGGAAAGCTCAGCGACGCAGTCGACGCGGAGGAGGAGGGGAGGCGAAGAGGTTGAGATCGGCACGAGCTCCATTGATAGAGCGAGACGTTGCGGCCGCGATGCTCACCAAGTTCGAGGCGCGCTCGTCGCGCGTCAAGGCGGTGGCGCTGCACAGTAGTGCGACATGGGTTCTCTGCGGGCTGCACAACGGTGCCGTGCAGATTTGGGACTACCGCATGAGCACCTGCGTGGACACCTACACAGAGCACGTCGGCGCAGTGCGCGGTGCCGACTTCCACTTGAACCAGCCGCTCTTCGTCACCGGTGGTGATGACTACACCGTGAAGGTGTGGAACTACAAACTGCGCCGCTGCCTCTTCACGCTGACGGGGCACATGGACTACGTGCGCACGACCTTCTTCCATCACGAGCAGCCGTGGGTCGCGTCGTGCTCTGACGACTTCACCATCCGGATCTGGAACTGGCAGAACCGCAAGAGCATCGCATGCCT
The DNA here is from genome assembly GCA_019188245.1 of Novymonas esmeraldas. Taxonomy (NCBI): domain Eukaryota; phylum Euglenozoa; class Kinetoplastea; order Trypanosomatida; family Trypanosomatidae; genus Novymonas; species Novymonas esmeraldas. Next base: position 91,937 of record JAECZO010000095.1, read on the forward strand.
GCCGGGACACAACCACTACGTCATGTGTGCACAGTTCCACCCCTTCAGCGATCTTATCGTGTCGGGCAGTCTGGACAAGACGATCCGCGTGTGGGACATCTCCGCCCTGCGCCACCGCAAGGAGGAGGTGGGCCTCACACAAGATCTCCTGGGCACCACCGACGTGGTGGTGCGGTACGAGCTGGAGGGGCATGAGAAGGGCATCAACTGGGTCGCCTTCCACCCCTGCGGCGACCTCCTCCTCTCCGCCGCGGACGACCGCACGGTGCGGCTGTGGACCATGTCAGGGACATCGTGCTACGTCTCGCGCACCTTCACCGGCCACAGCGGCAACGTCTGCTGCGCTGTGTTCTACCGCAACGACTACCTCGTCTCCTGCGCGGAGGACCGCACCATCCGCGTGGTGCACATGTCGTCCGGCGTGACGGTGCAGACCTTCCGCCGCGAGGTGGAGCGCTACTGGATCATGGCGTGCGACGCGACGCGCAACCTGGTCGTGACGGGCCACGACGCCGGCTTGCAGGTCTTCAAGCTGACGCGCGAGCGGCCCGCCTTCGCGATCCACAACGCGACGCATCTGTACTACACGTGTCAGAACAAGATGAGCGCGTACAGCTTCGAGACGGAGGAGGTGAACTCGTGCACCCTCGCCTACCAGTTCTACCCACCGACGACGCTGTCGTGCTGCCCGACGACGGGCGGCGTCCTGCTCTCCTACGCCGGCGGCGGCCCCCTGATCGAGTGGCTGGCGAAGCCGCTCGGCGCCAGGACGTGCACGGTGGACGGCACGATGAAGGGCATCGACGGCGTCTTCTTCGGCGGGCACAAGCTCGCCTTCGTGGACGCCAACGGCAAGATGTGCATCCAGAACGTGAGCAAGTCCTCCGGCAAGCCGCAGCAGACGGACTTCTCGTGCTCCCGCATCTTCCCCGGCCCGGTCGGCTGCGTGCTCTGCCAGAGCGACGACAAGGTGCTCCTCTACCAGGTCGCTCAGCACGGCGCCATCGCGGAGGCGACCGTCACCGCGGTGCGCTACGTCGTGTGGGACAAGGACTTCTCCAAGGTGGCGCTCATCGCCAAGAGCACCGTGACCGTCTTGACGAAGCGCCTGAAGCCGATCGCGTCCGTGGCGGAGTCCTCTGCCCGCATCAAGTCCGTCGCCTTCGACGAGACGCGCGATGTCATGTACTTCACCACGTCCGACCACCTCAAGTACTGCTACCTGCGCAACGGGGAGACGAGCACGATCAGCACGCTCAAGAACGTCGTCTACCTTGTCCGCGCCGTGGGCGACACCATCTACGTCCTCACGCGTGACGGTCGCGTGCTGCGGAAGGAACTCGACAACGCCGAGCTCAACTTCAAGCTCAAACTGCACCAGCAGTCCTATCGCGACCTCATCCGCATCATCCAGCAGGGCAAGCTCAAGGGGCAGGCGCTCGTCGGCTACCTGCACAAGCACGGCCACTCTGAGATTGCCCTGCACTTCGTCAGCGACCCGCTCACGCGCTTCAACCTCGCCGTCGAGTGCGGCGCGATCGACATCGCCAAGGCGACCGCGATCGAGCTCAACGACCCGGCGATCTGGCGCCGCCTCGCCGACACAGCGACCCGCTTCGGCGACATCCAGCTCGCGCAGTTCGCGAGCGCCAAGGCCGGCAACTACTACGCCTCCGGACTGCTGGCTCTCCTCACCGGCAACACGGCATCCGTGGCGAGCCTCGTCGACACGACGCGTGACGACAACTTCCGGCTGCACTACGGCATGTACGTGGAGGACGCAAAGCAGCGCGTCACAATCCTGAGCAAGGCGAACCAGCTTCCCCTCGCCTACGTGACGGCGAAGTCGCACGGCCTCGATGACCTCGCGGCGCAGGTGCTGGAGCGGATGGAGCCGGAGGTGGCCGCGCGCGCGCAGCAGCAGCGCTTTCACGCACCGCCGCAGCGCCGGCCGGTGGAGCCGGCGACGGAGAACTGGCCCATGCTGCAGGTGGAGGAGTCGGTGTTTGCGCGGCTGCTGAAGGAGCCCGGGCAGCTGGACGCCATCGTGCAGCACGAGCTGGACGACGACGTCGCCGCCGGCGCCGGCTGGGACGACGACGACGACGACGACAACGGCGCACTCGGTGGCGGCGGTGGCGGTGGCTTTGGCGTCGACGCGGTGGGCGACGACGCGGCGGGGGCGGAGGAGGAGGGCGGCGGCTGGGATGACGATCTCGACATCGACCTCTCCGCAGCGCTGCCCGCCGGCGCGGGCGGCGCGGGTGCCAGCGGCGGCTACGTCGTCCCGCGCGAGTATCCCCCCATGACGCAGTCCTGGGCGGACCTCTACACGCTCCCCGCCTTCCACGTTGCCGCCGGCGCCTTCCCCACCGCACTGCGCCTCCTGCAGCGGCAGATCGGCCTGGTCGACCCGACCCCGCTGAAGCCCTACATGATGCAGCTCTGGGCGGCCGTGAACGGGTGCCGGCCCGCACCGCACGGACCCTCCGCGGTGTTCTCCATGTCCACCCAGCCGCCGGACAGCGAGATGGAGGCGCGGCACGCCCCGGCGCTGCCAGACTACATGCCGGTGCTCGCCGAGAAGCTGCGCGTCGGCTACCAGCTCTTCGTCGAGGGCAAGTTCGGCGAGGCGCTCGACGTCTTCCGCAGCATCCTGCACCTCGCGGTGATGACGGTGGTCCGGGACGACCAGCAGAAGGCGACGCTGCGCGAAATCATGACGGTGGCGCCAGAGTACACACGCGCGCTGGCGCTGCAGCTGCAGCTGCGGACGCTGAACGCGTCGTCCGCCGAGTCGCTGCAGATGGCGCTCTACTTCACGCACTTCCGTCTGCACCGCGCGCACCTCACGCTCGCCCTCTCGCAGGCGATGAGCAAGGCGTACAAGCTGAAGAACATCAAGACGGCCGCAGAGGTGGCGCGCCGCCTGCTAGAGCAGGACCCGCCAAAGAACAAGGCACAGCAGGCCGCCGCCATCATCGCCGAGGCAGACCGCAACCCCACGAACGCGATCCAAATCGACTACGACGAGCGCAACCCCTTCACCATGTGCTCGGCCAGCTTCAAGCCCATTTACAAGGGCGTGGTGAGCCCACTGCGCTGCAGCTACTGCCTGTCGCCGGTGGACCCATCCTACAAGGGCTCGGTGTGCCCCGTGTGTGGGCTGGCGAGGATCGGCGTCGACTGTGCCGGCCTTGCCAACCGCGTCTGACGCCGCCACCGGCGCCTGGACACCCGCCTCATCCCCCTCCTCCCCTTCCCCGTCCTATCCGTAGGGGGAATGTGACTCAGCGAGTGCTCATCTGTATGTGTGTGTGTGTGTGTTGGAACGTGTACTCTTGCCCGTCTACCGGCTCCATGGGCTGTGCGAGCCGGTCGTGGTGCAATGCAGTGAGTAGGGATGGCCGGAGAGAGGAGGACGGGTGAGGGCGACTTCTCTTCGCGTGTCGACTGTCAGCGGATCTCTCTCTCTCCCTCTCATTCTCTCTGTCGGCGCCGCTTCGCTTTTTTGGTGTTGTTGTGTTGCGCCGAAGAATTGGCGCCTCCGCCTGGTGGTGCACTCGTGACGCACGCAGTTGTTGTTTTCTTTGTTGTTGTTGTTGTTGTTGTTGTTCTTGTTTTTTTTTTTTTGTGTGTGTGTGTGGCACGGGAATCGGCGTCTTTTGTGGACGCGTTGAGGACAGAGAAGTGAAGCACTGTGTCTTTGTTGTCTGTCTCTCCTTCCTGTTCACTCCCTCCGAGGTGCGTAGCTGGGAAAAGAAGGAGGGCGAGGCGTGGAGGCGGTGAGAAGAACAGTCGTCGCCTCTCTCTCCCTTTCCCTCCGTGTCGCTGGACATGTCTCTCTCTCTTTTGTGTGTGTGTGTGGGTGTATGCGACTAGTGCAGTAGCTGATGAGAGGTGTACTTTGGTGTGCGTGTGTGTGTATCTGTGTGTAAGGAAACACGTCCGAGAAGATAGCGGCTCTGTTTTGGCTGTACGTCAGCGCAAGATGTGCGTGAGAGAGCTCCTCGGACTGTGCGTGTTCGTGTGCGTGTGTGTGTGTGTGTGTGTGTCTGTGGTGGTGGTGGAACGTCTCCGCACCCGTCTCTCACCCTCTTCTTCTCATCTTCTCTCTCTCTCGTCCCTTCGGTCTCGTACGCTCGCCGCACCCGCACAGTGTGTGCGCATGTGTGTGTGTGTGTGTGTGTGTGTGTGTGTGTCTTCATGTGTCTTCTCGTCGCGAGAGAATCCATTTTTTTTTTTTGCCGTTTCTCTCTCTGTGTTGGAGAGGTGGTGTGCGCCACACTGTGTCAGATGGTGTCTCCTCATCATGTCAAGCTGAAGATGTGCCCGTCACTCTCCTTCATTCAACAAGCAGCGCAGACGCTGAGGCGTGTTCCTGCAGCGGCCGGTGGTGCGCGCCCTGCACTGCAGTCGGCACCACCACCACCACCGCCACCACCTCCCTCCTGCAGCTCAGCGGCTCCACACACATACAGACACACACACACGACATGTGATGGCGCTGCGAGGCAGCACACGCGTACCAGCTCCACAAACTTTTCCCTCTCTTTCTCTCCTCGTGCTGCCCTCGTTCACCTGCCCTGCTGTCCCGTTCACGTCTCAGCCGCGGCGCTCCGCCGTCACTGGTAGACACACCCACCATCGTAGCATCGCCTTCACGACTTCTGTTCGTTTTTTCTCTGTGTGTGTGTGTGTGTGTATTCTTGCGGTGTAGGGAAGGAAGAGGCCGAGTTGTTCGGCTCACGTGACGAGCATCATCGTCAGCATAGCACAGCCGGGCGAAAGGGGGGCGCACCCGCCACGGCATAGCAGAGCGTAGCAGCGCGTTGTGTGTTAACTTCTTAGTTCTTCTCTAGACGCGCTCGTAGGCCTCGCAGTATGACGGGGTGGAATCAGAAGATGGCCAAGATGGCCTTTCGGCGGTCCAAGTTCCGCCGCCTAGCCTGGGGTGACGGCGACCCGTACCCGTACACACCACGCGCCACGTTCCGCTACCAGTGGGACGACTGGCCGATGTGGGAGAAGATGTGGCACCTCTGCGTCGGAGTGCTCTGTGTCGAGTTCGCCGTGTGGGCCTACTACTCGAAGCTGAACAGCCGAATGGACTGGGCCCGCGAGGAGGCGCTGCGTCGCATGCGTCTACGCCGTGAGGCACAGGAGCTCATGATCCTGGAGGGCGAGACATTCGCGAGCGACATCCAGCCCGACCGCCACTAACGCCTGCCGCACGTACCTCGCTGCTGATGCAGCAGTGGAGGACGGCGGCGGTTTGAACATGGCCGCTGCCACTCGCGTTCTTCTCTGCGCTACACGGCTGCGATGGGGCTGCGGGTTGATGGATAGGGTCGCGTCACTCTCTCCGGACCCCTTACGCAAAGCAAGAGATGCCCCAGTACGGGGGCTCCCGACCACGTCAGAGCACCTCCTCCACCGGTGAAGCGCACACACAAACACACACACACACACTAGACGGAGACACACGTTCTACCCTTCACCACAGCTGGAGATGTGGCGACTCCGCGGGTGTTGAGGTCGCGAGCGGGTATGACTGCTGTGGTCTGCCGGACCTCCAACACTTCACATCCTGCACTCGCCCTCACCTCAACGAACGTCAGCCGAGACACGGTGCGCCGGCGGCACACGGCGTCTCACGTGCTGGCGGACTCCCCGCGCGGGGGAAGGGGGTTACTCTCTCGATCCCCTAGACTCTTCATCTCACACCTTGCCGCACCCCCTCTGATTCCACAAACGAACAAACACACACACACAGACCTTAATCCTTCTACTGGGCTCTCTCCCCTCACACTTCTTTTGCGTTGGCGATAGACTGCACTGCCATGCGAAACGTTCTCCTCATCGGCGCTCGCGGCAGCCTCGGCCGCGCCGCGACGAGCGCTTTTGCGAAGAGAGACTGGTCCGTCATTGCGGTGGACCAAGTCGGCGCTGTGGAGCCCGGCGACAGCTGCCGCGCCGTCGACCCGGCGAGCTCCATCGAACAGCTGCAGCGGGCCTATCTGGAGGCCGTTGCCGGCCTCAAGCTGCACGCAGTGATCAACGTTGCCGGCGGGTGGGCCGGCGGCTCCGTTGCGGATGCCAGCACCGCCGCCGCCGCCGAGCTCATGCTGCGGCAGTCCCTCTTCTCCTCTGTGGCCGCGGCGCATGTGTTCGCAACGCACGGCGAACGAGGAGGACTTCTCCTTTTCACTGGTGCGGCGGCCGCGGCGGCCGGTCCCACGCCGGGCATGCTCGGCTACGGGGTCGCCAAGGCTGCCGTGCACGCCCTCTGCCAGTCCGTTGCGGCAGACGCGTCGCTGCTACCCAGTGCAGCGACGGTTCTCACCATTCTCCCGGCCACGCTCGACACACCAGGCAACCGAGGCGCGATGCCCGACGCCGACCGCTCCTCGTGGACGCCGCTGGACGACGTGGCGCGGCGCATCGTGGAGTGGAGCTCCGGTGAGGGACGCCCCGCGAGCGGGTCGCTCGTCAGGGTCGTCACCGAACGTGCCCAAACGCGCTTCATCGCGTAGACACAAAGAGGCTGGTCGACGCAGCACACTCGACATGGCCCTCCCCCCCCCTCTTCCTCGCCTAACCGCGCCGGCGACGACATATCTTTCTGTGTGTGTGTGTGTGTGTGTGTGGTTTCATCTATTTACATGTGGGTGTGTCTGTATGAGAGTCACCGCTACTAATGGTGTGCCTTCCGATCACAGAAGCGCTGGTGGGCAAGGAAAAAGTCCTGTAGCCGACGGTGTACGTGTACTGAGGAGCGCTCATCGCCACAGACTCAGGCGGACCCGCTGTCTCACGCCTTTATATCTGGCCAGAGACACAAGGAGCACAACGCGGTGCCAGCGCACCTCCGCATCCGCCCCATCCTGGTCTACAGACACCCGCCACCGCCGCCACTCCTCCTTCCCCCTCCCACTGCATTCCTCCTCGCGCATCGCTCGTTGTGGTTCTCGCAGCTTCAGTTGCCCTTCTTTTCAGTTCAGTACATCAGACGCAGTCACTCACACACACGCAGAGACACACATACGTATCCTCCACCGTGACATCGGAGCTGCTCTGCCAACCGCCTCACCGTCGACATCAGTGTGTGTGCGTGTGTCCCTCCCGCTGCGGCTCCTCGATCAGCTCCTCCCTCCCTCCCTCTCCGATCACCGCTACCACTACCTCCACCTCCTCTCCCACGCGCTCTGCACCGCAGCGATGGCGTCCGGCGGGTCGGTGATCGCGATCAAGTACGACGGCGGCGTGCTCATGGCGGCGGACACGCTGCTGTCGTACGGGTCGCTGGCCAAGTGGCCCAACATCCCGCGCATCCGGCTGCTCGGCGACTACTCCGCCGTGTGCGCCACCGGCGACTACGCCGACTTCCAGATGATGGCGAAGCAGGTGGAGGACAGCATCGAGCGCCAGAGGATGTACCACAACGTGGACCAGCTGAGCCCCAACGAGGTGTTCAGCTACCTGCACCGCTCCATCTACCAGAAGCGCTGCGACTTCGAGCCCTGCCTGTGCCAGATGGTGTTCATCGGCTCCCGCGACGGCCACACGTTCCTGGCGGCCGTGGACGACGTCGGCACGCGCTGGGAGGACGACTGCATCGCGACCGGCTACGGCGGCCACATCGCGCTGCCGCTGCTGCGCCAGGCGCTGGAGAAGAAGCCCGGCGGCCTGTCGCGCGCGGAGGCGGCGCAGGTGCTGACGGACTGCCTGCGCGTGCTCTTCTACCGCGAGTGCCGCGCGATCAACAAGTTCCAGATGGCGGACGCCGCCGGCGGCGCGGTGCGCATCAGCGAGCCCTTCGATGTGGAGACGAACTGGGAGTTCGAGGGCTACTGCTTCGAGAAGACGGCCATCATCCGCTGACGCGGCGTCCGCACCGCACCGCACCGTCGCTGCTGTCGCCGCCACCGCAACTACCGGTCTCACTCTTCCTTCCGTGCCGCGTGCGTGTGCTGTGTGCCTCGGCGCTCTTATTTCCTTCTGGCTGCGGTTTGCATGCGTGTCTGAGTCCGCGTTTTGTGTTGGATGAATGCGCGTGGTAGCGGTGGCGTAGTTGTTTGGGGTTTGGATGTGTGAAGCATGACACGCGCACCGAGGCGCCACTCTCGTCTAGACATCGACACACAAACACACACAGAGACAGACAGACAGACGTGACCGCGCAAACGGTGCAGAAGAACGGTGCGTGTGTGACTTGTGGAGACGCGTCTGTCTGCAGCACTCGAAGCCTTCCCGATGCATGCACCTCCTCCTGCCTCTACTGTCCTCCTTCTCGCTCCTTCACTCCTCCTTTGGCTTGGGCATCGTCGGTATCACACCCACAGAGGTGTACAGTCATCTTTGCTCCCCCCCCCCTCTCTGTGTGCTGTGGCGTGTCGGGGATTGGGGGGCAGGTACGAAGGGGTTGACAATTCATGGAACGGCGTAGGTGTCCGTGGTTGCACTGCTACTTGTGGCTCAGCCGGCGCCTCCCTGCCGCCTGACACACACCACCGCGCGTGTGTGTGTGTGTGTGCTCGTGTGCTGTGGCTGCTGTCGTGTCAGCGCGCTTGTGTTTTTTTTTTTTTTTCGGTGCGCTCGCCAGCCCCGTCCAGCGGAGGGTGTTTCGTCCCTCAGCCGCTGTCAGGGGCCTCGTCAGGTCGTTGTCGGCTCTGGGATCATCCTTACACACACATACCCGTGCTTCTTCAGTGTGTCGTTTGCACTCTCCACGTGACCACGCCCTCCTCCTCTTTCCACACACACACACACACACACACACACCTCCGTCCATCACTCACACGTGCCTACTTCTTTTTCTTTGCTCTTTCGTCTCTCTCTCTCCCCCATCCCGATCACGTCCCCCCCCCCCTCTATCTCTCTGCCATCGTGTTCTTCACTCTCCTCTAGACAACGCCACAGCTTTCACAGTTTTTTTTTTTTTCTTCTGGCGCGCATACCCGCACTCTCTCGTCCTCTCGCTGTTTCCTACGTCGCTTACTGTTGTTGTTGTTTGTTTGTTTGTTGTTCTTGCTCTTCTCCTTCCCTGTGCTCTCCTCCTCGGTGTCCGCGAGTGTGAGTGCGCTCGTACCCGTGCGTCTGTGTTTCAGTGCTGAGTGTGTCATACCCGTGTGACGGGAAGCGAGGTGAGGCGCTGGTCCCCGTCCCCCCCCCCTTCCTGTCTGTCTGTCTGTCTGTCTGTCTGCCGGCACCGCCGCGCATCAAGGGCGTCCCTCTTCGACGTCGCCGCAATCGTGTTAGCAACCCTCCGTGGCGTGGTGTGTGCCGCTTGTGAACGTGCTTCAAAGCTCCTCTCCCCTCCCCCCTCCCTTCCCTGTGTCTTCCACAGCCCGCAGAAGGGACAGGATCCACCGCATTCACATACACGGCGCCGGGCCGCGCACCTCTATCGGGTCTCCCCCCCCCCCTTAGCGCCACCCTCTCTCTCTCTCCCTCTCGGCGTGTCTTCTTTTTTCTTTTTTTCTCCTGTGTGCGCCTGCCGTGTAGAGTCGATCAAGAGAAGGACAGAGGAGCGAAGACGCATTCACACACATACACACGCTTGCGCGTGAACGCCGACTCGTGTGTGCACCTGTCATCTCGCTGCCCGCCACTGCTTCGGCTCGGTCGATGTCCTCGGTCGACTCAGAGCGGCTCGCCGCGTCCATCCGCGCGCTCGCCGGGAGTCATGACGAGCGCATCGCCTTCGTCACCGAGGGGGTGAAGCAGGCGAAGGAGCTCCAAGGAAAGAGCGTGCAGGAGTACGAGACGGTAGTGTCGTCGCTGCTGGTGTGCCTCGAGAACTTCGACGTCGTGCACGGTACATCGCTGGATGTGCTCTGCGAGCTGACGGTGCTCGACATCCTGCTGAGCCTCGATCTATCGGCCATCCAGCTCTCGCAGTGCAACAGCTACCTGCGGCTGTGTCTCATGGCTGTGAATGAGATCTCCGTTGCCGTCGCGGCCGCCAAGACGTTCGCCGAGACGCTCAGCTACAGCATGACCACCGACTTTGTTCGTGCTCAAATCGGAGAGACGCTGGAGTGGGTGGCGCTGTCGGACGCCAAGTCGCAGCCGCGGCGCATCTGCGGCATCCTGGTTCTCACGGAAGTGGCGCTGCGCATTCCCATGGTCATCCTGCCGCGGCTCTCCGACGTGTTCGACAAGGTGTGGGAGTGTCTGGCGGTGCACAGCGAGGAGGTCCGCTCGCGCGCGCTCTACCTCTTCACGCTGTGTGCGAAGCTGCTGGCCAGCCGCCCGGGCCACATCCGCGCGGAGACGTGCGACTCGCTCATCGCCCACCTCAAGGCGAACCTCGCCTCCAAGTCCAAGGACAAGCGCATCGCCGGCCTGCTCGCGTTCGAGCCGATTGTCATCAACTCCATCGGCACGAGCCACGTGCGCTACGAGGACCTCTCCGTGCTGCTCGTCCCCTACATCGTTGGCAGCAGCGGAGACGTGAGCGCCGACACCCGCGAGCTTCTCTTCCGCTGCCTTGTGGTGCTGTGCCGCTTCAACACGTCGCTCTTCGTCGCACACGAGCTGAAGGACGCCGTCCGCTTCGCACTGGACTCCGTCACGCAGAACATACAGCGGAACACCGCCTTCGAGATGCTCTCCGAGGTCATCCCGCTAGTGGGGAGGGTCAGCTTCACACCGTTTGTCGAGGACACCTGTGAGGTCATTCGGTACATCTTCGAGGAGTCCGTGAGTCCGTGCTGGAAGGCGCTGCAGTGCTTCTCCATCGTCTGCAAAGAGTGCCGGCCACCGAAGATGGAGGTGTACGTGGACTCCTGCATCGAGAACGTGTTTGTGTGGGGCCTGTCGGCGGAGCTGATCGAGTGCATGCGAGCCATCATCGAGTCGTCGAGCGCGCAGTACCGCGCCAAGCTGGAGGAGTCGCTGCTGGACAGGATCTCCGTGACACTGTGCGGGCTGCCCTTCCGGCAGCAGCTGGACGCACCGCGCGTCAGCGACAGCTCTACCGACGTGGTCGCCTCCGAGTACCAGATCTCCGTCGCCCTCAACGCGCTGATGCAGTTCGGCTTCTCCAACTCGGAGCTCATGGGCGACTTCCTGCGTGTCTCCGTGCTCCCCTTCATCGACAACACCAGCGTCGCGGTGCGCAACGCCGCCGTGTACACGATAGTGAAGCTGCTCATCCCTCCCGGCGAGAAGGGCGACCTCAGCATCGCGCGCCGCATGTGCGTCAACACCGTCATCACGCGCATGCTTGTCGTGGGACTGTCCGACCCCAACCCGGTGGTGCGGCAGACGATCTTGAGCGCCTTCACGGAGGACTTCTACCCGTACCTGAGCGAGCAGCAGTACCTCTTCCGGTTCTACTCCGCCCTCGGCGACGAGTCCATCAACTGCCGCGTCGCGGCGACGGAGCAGCTGTGCCAGATGGTGCGCTACGACCCATCGCACATTCTCCCCGCGCTGCGCGAGGAGATGGTGGTCATCCTGCACTTCATCGCGTCCACGTTCAACATGGACACCGTTCAAAACGGCTTCCGGCTTCTCGCGGCGATCGCGATGCGCGCGCCGCAGCTGGTCGTGAACTTCACGGACGGCATCTGTGAGGCGCTGCTGCCGTACTTCAGCACCCTCTCGGCGCGCTCCGGCATTCTCCTCTCCTTCCTGCACTGCTGCACCGCCGTCGCGGCGGCGCTGCGGAAGTTCGGCACCGCGCCGCTGTCCTGCAAGCGCGAGGTGGCCCTCGTGTGCGAGCTGCTGGAGAGCCTGCCGGCAGACCGCAGCTACCACGCGACCCGTCTGTCGTGTCTGCGGTTTCTCTCGGCAACGCTGGCGCCGCTCATGGAGGGGGCGTCGCCCTACATGCTCTACCCGCAGCTGTTCCAGCAACTCTGCGGCGTGCTGCACCGGGCGGAGGAGAGCATCGACATCCGCCTCGAGGCACTGCGCTGCATCGGCGTCATCGGCGCGCTCGACTCGCACGTCTTTCAGTCCTTCCACGCGGCGGAGGAGGAGCGGGGCGGCGGCGGCGGCAGCGGCGGCAGTGGCGGGGTGAGCGCCGTCATTGTCGATCGCGTGACGCACGTGAAGTGCTGCCGCATCGTCCTTCGCGCCGTGGTCGCGCTGCTCGACCCGGAGAGCAAGCGGTCCGCCGGCGCCCGCGAGGGGCTGCTGCGCACCGGTGTCCAAACGATGCTCAACATCTTCGAGCGCGTGCCGTGCTCGAAGAGCGAGATCGGCCTCGTGATCGGTCCGCTCGCCCGCGTTATACGGCAGCTGCCCGGCGGTCGGCTCTTCGCGACGGTGCTGTTTGAGTTCTGCAACATCATCCGCTACGCCGGGGCGGTGGTGCTCAACGAGGTGAACGAGGTGTACCGCGCCTTCGACAGCATCTGGGAGTTCCAAGTGAGCTACCGGTTCCTGGCCGTGCGCATGCTCTCCTTCGTCGCGAACTTCGAGGCGTCCGGCAACCTGCACTACGGGCAGCAGCACTCACGCATTCTGCCGCAGCTCTTCGACACGCTCAACCGCGCCGACCTCCGTGTGGACCTCAAGTACGCGGTGCTCGACTACGTTCTGCGTCACGTCGATGCCCTGCAGCCCTGCACGGAGGCGGCGGTCGACAATCTTCTCGGCGCGATCCAGAACACGGCAAACCCGCTCGAGTTCGTCAACCACTGCGTCGTTACGCTGAACGAGATCTGCCTGAAGCTCTATGTGGATGAGCTCGTCGGCGCGATTGTGCGCTGCCTGCTGTCCTGTCTCTCCGTGGACCTGGCGCGCAAGACGCGCGGCCGCGACAGCGCTGCGCTCTTCTCCAACATCATGGGCGTCTTCTGCGTCCTCCTCGAGGAGCTGCAGGGCAACTTTCTGAAGCACTCCACGTACATCATCCAGACACTCAAGAACTACCGCATCACCAACACGGAGTTCGGAATGATGAACAACCGCGTCGCCAGCGGCCTCCGCTGCGCCCGCAGCAGCGCGGCCGTCCAGCAGCAGAGCGCCGAGGTGGCAGCGCTGCTGAAGGCGTGCGAGTCCGTCGTCATGAAGAGTATGTCGCGCATGGGCGAGGTGTGGAGCTACGCGACGCTGAGCGACGAGAGCGCCGAGGTGGTCGCGGCGGAGGAGCGGACGATGCCGATCAACGAGCAGCGCCTCATCAACCCCATGAAGGTGGTCCCGCTCACGAAGGAGGAGTGGGTGAAGTGGGCGGACCAGTTCGCCGTCACGCTCCTGCAGGAGTCGCCCTTCCAGGTCTTCCGCTGCACCGCCGTGCCCATCGGCATCAACGCCGCGCCGCTGGTCGACAAGTCGCCGCAGTTTGTGCAAGACACGCTGCAGATCGCCTTCCGCTCCCTGTGGAACTACGCCAGCTGCGCGCTGCAGACCGCCATCACGGACTTCTTTCGGCAGTCGTTTCGTCAGGCGATGATGTCCTCCACCGTCCCGGCGGAGGTGGTGACGACGCTGCTGGGCATCGTCGAGTACATGGACCACGTCGGCGAGGCCCTCTTCATCTCGTACAACGACCTCTCCGAGTGCGCGTGGAACCGCGGCATGCTGGCCAAGGCGCTCTTCTGGCGCGAATCGGCGTACCGCGACGACCCGGTCAGCACGGTAGAGTCGCTCATCTCGCTCTACAGCGAGCTGCACATGGTGGACTCCTCGGTCGGCATCCTGAACATGGCGAGCGAGGAGCAGCGGCGGAGCCTCTTGCAGACGAGCCTGGTGAAGCTGGCGCGCTACACGGAGGCGCTGCAGCTGACGCAGCAGGAGCTGGAGCTGGACGCCGTGCCGTCGGAGGCGAGCAGCTCGGAGAGTCTCCCCAAGAGTACGAGCGGCGGCAGCGGCTACAAGAACGGCAGCCGCGGGTGGTCGCGCATGCTGCACTACGCAACAAACAGCGACCTCTCGACGTCGTTCTCGCGGACAGAGGACAACGGCCGCGACCGCCGCGTCGAGGTGAATGCGCGGCTCATGCTGTGCCTCAGTGAGTTGGGCGAGTACGACAAGGTGCTGAAGCAGTGGGGCTCCATGGTGCGGCACTACGAGGGCTGCGTGACAGAGCCGGATGAGACGCACGTGCTCTTCTTTGTGTCGCAGTACGCGGCCGACGCGTCGATCCGGCTGCAGTCGTGGAACACGCTCCAGGAAGTCCTGGAGTGGCTGCCGTCTGACATGGTGCTCTACCACGTCTCGAAGGCCGCGCTGGAGGTGGTGGGTGGCAACTACGAGGCCGCGCTCGTCTCCGTGACGGAGGGGCGCAAGATGCTCTTGGAGGACTTGACGAGTCTCCTGCACGAGTCCTACGCACGCGCGTACGAGGGGCTCGTGGTGGCGCAGCAGCTGACGGAGGTGGAGGAGGTGATCATCGCCAAGCAGACGCAGCGGGCCCTCTGCTCCGCCGCCCACATTCCGCACCTGAGTCACCTCTGGGAGCAGCGGATCCGGATGATGAATGCGACGGTGCCGACGTGGAAGCAGGTGCTGGGCATCCGCGGGCTCCTCATCTCGCCCCACGAAGACGTAAAGACGCGCATCCAGTTCACCAAGCTGTGCCGGCAGGAGAACTCGCGGCAGCTGCAGAAGTTCACCCTCGACGAGCTCCTCGGCTGCGCCAACCCGACGCTGGAGCAGCTCACGAGCCGCACCGCGAACCCGCGCGTCGTGATGCAGTACATCTCCTACCTGTCCGACACCAACGCGCTCGGCCCCGGCACCGCCTTCGGCACCGAGAGCGAGCTCATCAAGAAGATGATTGACGTGCACACCAAGTCGGAAAACGCGGCCATCCTCGCGCGCGCCTACACGCGCCTCGGCAGCAAGGTGGACCTCCTCGAATCGGTGCAGTGCTTCAAGGCGGCGACGCTGTACGATCCACAGTGGTTTCTTGCGTGGCGCAAGTGGGCCGAGGCGAACGCGGAGCTGCTGCAGACGGACAAGGGTGTCGAGACGTGCCGTAACGCCATCGAGGGCTTCATCCGCAGCATCCAGCTGGGGACGTCCGACTCGACGCTCATCCAGGACGTGCTGCGACTTCTGACGCTCTGGTCCACCTACTGCGACCGCGACCACAACTTGAAGGAGCTGCGCGAGCGCGTCTTCGATGTGCCGTCGCGGGTGTGGCATCTCGTGGTACCACAGCTGGTCGCCCGGCTCGACACCGGGTCGGACGACAGCTGCCGGCTCGTGGCGGACGTGCTGACGAACGTCGGCTACGACTACCCGCACACGCTGGTGTACCCGCTGAACCTGTGCACCATGTCCGACTCGGAGCGGCGCAAGCGGTACTCGAACGAGGTGTTGGCGAGACTGCAGGAGCGGTACCCCGTTATTGTGCTGCAGGGTCGCCTCATGATCGACGAGCTCATTCGCATCTCGGCGCTCATCTACGAGCAGTGGTACGACAAGCTCGAGGCGGCGGCGACGGCCTTCTTTGGCCGGCGCAGCAAGGATGAGATGGTGCGCACGCTGCTGCCGATCCACGAGACCCTGACGCGGGTGCCCGAGACGGTGGTGGAGTCGGAGTTTCTCTCCAAGTACAGCAAGCGCCTCCTGGAGGCACGGGAGTGGCTGCGGTCGTACTCGTCGACGCGCAACACCGGCGACATCCAGTCGGCGTGGAAGCTGTACCACAGCGTGTACTGCGACATCGACGACCAGATCAAGTCCAGCGACACGCTGCAGCTCCAGTTCTGCAGCCCGAAGCTGTTCGAGGCGCGCAACCTCTCCATCGGCATCCCCGACGCACGGCCGGTGCGTGAGGAGTCGGTGGCAAAGGTCAACCGCTTCCAGAAGGATCTCATCGTCATCGCGAGCAAGCAGCGGCCGAAGCGGATCGGCGTCGTGACGATGGAGGGGAAGTCGCAGAAGTTCCTGCTGAAGGGGCGCGAGGACCTCCGCCTGGATGAGCGTGTCATGCAGCTGTTTGCGCTGGTGAACATCCTCATGCAGTCCGACTCGCGCACGAGCAAGAACTTCGGCTTCCAGATCCAGCGGTACTCCGTCACGCCGCTCAAGGACAACGTGGGCATCATAGGATGGGTGGACGGCTGCGACACGCTGCACGAGGTGGTGAAGCACTTCCGCGAGCGCAAGTCAATCCCGGTCGAGCTGGAGATGCGTATGCTGGACCAGATCATCACCTTCGACAACTCCAAGGCCTACGACTACCTGACGACCATGTCCAAGGTGGAGGTCATGGAGTTCCTCACCGACCACACGTCCGGGCAGGACATCCGCAAGGCCATGTGGAACTCGTCGCCGAACTGCGAGGTCTGGTACGACAGGCGCCGCATGTACACGACGTCGCTGGCGAACATGAGCATCGTCGGCTACATCCTTGGCCTCGGCGACCGCCACCCGAACAACATCATGCTGCAACGTGCGTCGGGCCTCGTCGTCCACATCGACTTTGGCGACTGCTTCGAGGTGGCCATGACGCGCGACAAGTTTCCGGAGAAGGTGCCGTTCCGGCTCACACGCATGCTGCGCAGCGCACTCGACGTCTCCGGCGTCGACGGCGCGTTCCGTGCGTGCTCGGAAACCGCGATGTGCGTGCTGCGCGACGGCAGCCACAGCGTGCTCGCGCTCTTGGAGGCGTTCATTCAGGATCCGCTCATCTCGTGGCGTCTCATCAACCGGCCCGGGCAAGAGCCAGAGTCGTCGAACGACCACAAGACGATCGAGGAGCAGGTGAACATCGCGAACATGCGCAACGCCGCGTCGACGAAGCACGCGGAGTCGATCGGCGGCTCCATCGGGCAGCGCAACACCGGCTCCTTCAGCGTGGCCAAACACCTCTTTGGCGAGGAGGTCGACGTGGTGCACCAGGGCGTCTTCATCTTCAACCGCCTCAGCTCCAAGCTGAAGGGGCAGGACTTCATCTCGGTCGACACCGACCCCCTCGACCCGCGCACCCAGGTCGGCCAGCTCATCGAGGAGGCCACCGACGTCACCAACGTGGCGCAGTCCTGGTCCGGGTGGTACCCCTTCTGGTAGCGGCACCTCCTCGCCCTCCTCCTTTCTCCCGCCCGCCGTTCAATACACCGCAAACCGGCGGCCGTTCTCGCCTGCGTTCTCGTGTTTTGTTGTTGTTGTTTTTTTGTTTTTTTTTTTCTATGTCGTGTATCATGTGTCTGTGCCTGTGGGTGTCTGCGTCTGTGTGTGTTTCTCTCTCTCTCTCTCCCTCTCTGTGTCTCTCCTTTTCTCCCCTCAAGCTGAGCTCTTCTCCGCCCAGGATCGGTGTACCACGTCAAACTCCCTCTCCAGCTGCACCGCTCCCCCCTCTCTCCCCATCCCCCATCCCCCGGTCTCGTTGCGCCCTGCCCGAGCTGAAGAGCGTGCACAGCGTTGCCCCCCTTCGCGAACACAAAAACGAAAGCAAGTGCGAGACGCTCTCTCTCTGAGCTGAGAGGAACTCCGACACACACCGCATCTCGCGGCTGACACGACGTCTGCCCCCATCGCTTCACTACTTCTTTTGTTCTCCCTCTCCCCCCCCCCCCTCGCTCCCGCTCTCCTTCTCCTCTCCACTCCGGGGTCGACTCACTGCAGAGCCAGCTCGTGGCTGTCGGGCAGGGACGCACACCAACCTGGGTCGTGTGTGTGCACCACATCACTCGTCACCTCGCCGCCCCGTTTTCAACCTCTGCACCACCGCTGGCACACACACACACACACACACAACTCTTCTTCTTTGCCTGCCACCCCACCCCCTCTCTTCCTCTTCCTCTTCCTCTTCCCCCCCCCCTTCAACTCTCCCCTCCTCGCTAGCTCCTCCACTGCCATCGCCGTGGAGACTGGCGATGGCCGCTCTCGGATCCGATGTTCAGTCCACCAGCGTTGAGCTCGTGTCCGTCATCGAGAGAATGAAGGAGCGCAAAACGTGGCTGGACGAGCAGATCTCGACCGAGGAAGCAGAGCAGGAGCGGGTGCTGGCGGAGATGCGGTCCATGCAGGCACGGCTGGCTCTCTTGAAGGAGAGTCTCGCCAAGAAGCACGCCGTCCGCGCGGAGCTGGAGCGGACCATCACGGAAACGTACTCGGCCTTCAAGAACATCCTGGACGCGTCAAAGAAGCTGCTGTCCACCGCCAAGGAGGAGTCATCGGCGCTCAAGGCACAGATCGACTGACACTACCGAACCGGGTCGTGCGTCCAGCGAGGAAAGAAGCGCGACAACGTCCACAACAGGCACGAGCAGGAGCGACACAGAGATGTGTCCTGTGCGAGGAGAGGAGAAGACGGAGGAGTGCACGTGTGACGCGGATCTTCTTCTCTGGACTGTTCCCCTCCACCACCACCACGACCATCACCGCACAGCGCACTTGTCTGCACACGCTCGCCTTGCGACGCGCCACTACACGAATGCGACAATGTCACAGTGGACCCGCGACCGCCTCCTCCTCTTCCGCCGTCGCTGCACCGGTGCTGGTGGATGGGTGACCGGTGTTGGACTCTCTGCCGGTATCTTGGCGTCCCATCGACTGTCTTCAGAACGTCGCACTTCACCACTGTCACTCCGCACTCTCCTTCTCTCTCTCTCTATCTCCCTCGCGCGCTTTCATTTGCTTTAGTTTTGTCGTGTGTCTTGCGCCTCACTTTTGGGCCCATCAACCTGGTGACCCACTCACCCCCGTCCACTCCTTTCTCTCTCTCTCTCCCTCTATTCGCACACACGTACACACACATTTGAGATCCATCGCATCGCTGCTTCAGCACAGGGCCACAGTCGTCAACTAGAGAACGAGCCAGTTGTGTCCCTACCTCCCTCCTCTTTCACCCTCTCTTCCCTCTTGTAGCAAAACTCCGCCGTGTTGCGTCGCTGGTTGGTCTTCGCTGTCTTTAGATCTTTCAAGAAGTGTGTATCTCCATCGATTCGGCTCGACGCGATGGACTCGCCAGCTGCCTACGCTGCACGAGAGGACGACAACGACGACTCGTCCAAGTTCGGCATGCGACAGCAGCGCCCCCAGCAGTTGTGGAACAATCGCCCCACCAACCGGCTGCAGCGGCCTCTCCCCCCTCAGCAGCAGCAGCAACAGCAACAGCAACAGCAGCAACAACCATCGCAGCAGCAGCAGCAGCAGCAACTCCAGCAACAACACCTCCAGCAGCTTCAGCAGATGCAGCAGCAACAACTCTTGCAGCAGCAGCAACAGCAGCAGTTGCAGCAACAACAGCAGCTGCAGCAGCAGCAACAGCAACAGCAGCAACAGCAGCAGCAGCAGCAGCCAGCGGTCACCCTTCCACAGCAAGTCTCCCGTCTTGACCCTGCGCAGTATCCCGATGGAGTGCGTGAGATGCTGATGCACATTCAGAACCTCTACAGGCAAGACACACGTGAGCGCGCCATTTTGGCGCTCTCCAAGAAGCGGGAGAAGTACACCCTGCTCGGCCCCACGCTGTGGTACAGCGTCGGTGTCATCGCCATCTTTCTGCAGGAGATCGTCTCCATGTTTCCGCTTCTGAACACGCCATCGTCGGCACCGGTGAAGCCCATCATCAACCGCGTGAGCAGCGTCCTCACGCTGCTGCAGGTCATCGCGCAGCACGACGCGTCGCGGCGGCCCTTCCTCGAGTCGAACATTTGCCTCTTCCTCTACCCGTTCCTCCGCGCCACCCCCGCGGAGCGGTCGGAGGTGCTGCGGCTGACGTCCCTCGGCGTCATCGGCGCGCTAGTGAAGGCCGACGACCCGGCGATCATCTCCTACCTGCTCAACACCGAGATCTTCCCCATTTGCCTCAAGATCATGGAGCAGGCGGTGGAGATCTCCAAGATCATCTCCACCTTCATCATCCAGAAGCTGCTCATGTCCGACCAAGGCTTGGCCTACGCCTGCCAAAACCCCAGCCGCTTCACCGCTGTTGCCGACGTGCTGCACCGCATGGTGGCCGAGAAGGGGCCGCAGAACGAGCACGTGTGTGGATCGCGTCTGCTGAAGCACATCATCCGCTGCTACCTGCGCCTCTCAGAGAATGAGCGCGCTCGCGAGGCGCTGCTGAAGATTCTCCCGGAGGAGCTGCGTAACAACACATTCCAGGAGTACCTCGACGACGATATCAACATGAGGAAGTGGCTGCTCCAGCTGCTGGTCAACATTGGCGACGAGGGGGCCCGCCGCATCAGCGAAACTGCGAAGAACGCGCAGTAAGCGTCTCTGCCTCCCTCGTGCCACGTGAGGACCTCCTCCAATCACGTGCGCGAGCACGTGTGTCACTCATTTTCTTTTTTTTTTTTCATGTCCGACGCGGCAGCGAAAGTACGGGGAGAGTGGAGGGGGCCGCTGGCGCACGCGACAGCCACCGAACCTCACTTCCTCTGCCTGTATGTGTGTATCTGTGTGTGGTCTTTTGCTTTGTGATTCATGTCTGTCTGTCTGTCTGTCTGTCTGTATGCGTGTGTGCTAGTCTTCTCTCTTACGTTTGGTGTGCTGCGTGTGTGTTTGCTCACGTTGCAGCAGTTTCTTTTTTTTTTTGTGTGTGTGTGTGTGTGTATCAGCGCCGGTCTGAGGAATTGTTGTGGTTGTTGTTGTGGCATATCTCGTTTGCGGTCTTTTGTAAGCGGAAGCACGTGCGTGTCCACTCGCGGTGGGATGGAGCACGTCGCCATCGTTCTGAATCAGAAAGAAAAAAATGTCCTGAGTCACCCTCCCCCCCCCTCCCTCTTTCCACGTCGGCTTGTGTGCTACGGCGCAGTGCCGCGACGGAGGCACAGAGGGGGCGAGAGGAAGAGGAGGAGATGCTGCGGTCTGCGGTGGTCCTTCACGAAAGGTGCACACCGCTGCACTCCTCCTCCTGTCCCATCACCACGTGAAAAAGAGAGGAGACGAACGGCACACACACACACACACACACACACACACACACGTGTATGCACCCCCGTTGTGTGTATGTGTGTGTGTGGGGGTAAAGGGTGGGGAGAAAAAAATAGGGGGAGAGAGAAAGAGTCCTCCGCTGTCTCCTCTCGCTCTCGCTCTATCGCTCTCCTCCACTCTGCTCCACCGACCTCCGCCTCTCGACACTTCTCTCCCCCTTCCTTCTCTCCTCCGCCCCTCCTCGCATCACCACGGTCGCCGCGGTGCACTGAATCGGCCGCCTCCACTGCTGTGTGGCACCGCGACAGTTTTTTTTCTTTTTGAAAGTCAACCCTCTGAGTGTTCATCCCTTTCTCGGCGTGTCTTGCGTCACCCTAGCGCGCGATGGAGTCTAGAGGCATGGAGGCGGGCAGCTACAAGCCCTCCTTGCGCGTCGACATCGGCTCAGCCGATAATGCGAAGGAGGAGTCGTCCAACGCAACGGGGACGAGTCCGCAGAAGGCAATCACCCCGCACGTGTCCACAAACATCTTCGTGGCCGGTATCCCCTCCCTGTGGGACGACGAAGCGCTGCGAGACCGGTACAAGGAGTTTGGCGAAATTGTATCGACCAAGGTAGTCAAAAACCGTCACTTTGGGTTTGTCATGTTTCGAAAAGCGGACTCGGCGCACGCCGCGATCAATGCCACGCACCTGACGCAGCCCACGCCGCAAAGCACAACGGTCCTCCACGTCTCCATCGCCATGCACGACGAGGGGCTTGACGACCAGCCGAACGACCGCCTCTTCATCCGCGGACTGCCGCAGTGGGCCACGAAGGAGCACCTCCGGCAGATGTTCTCCCCGTACGGCGTCATCACGGAGTGCGCGGTGCTGATGAACCCTCTCGGGCAGTGCAAGGGCTCCGGCTTCGTGCAGTTCTCGTCGCAGCAAGACGCCACCGCCGCCATCCGGGCACGTGACTCGATTAGCATTGACGACTGGCCCCATCAGCTGGAGGTGAAGTACTCCGAATCCGCAGAGGTGCGGCAGATGCGGCAGGAGCGCAACCGCAACCGCCAGCGTCACTGGCTCCCGTCGCCCCAGTACCGCGGCAACAACAACAACAACAACAACAGCACCCCGAGCTCCCTCCCCTCACCCTACCCCAGCTTTTCACCGCCGCTCTCCGTCATCCCATCCCCGCAAGGCTTCCCCGTCATGAACGCCATGCCGTTTCCGATGGTGTACCCGCCGACGCCGTCCACCACCGGCGCACCCACGCAGATCGTCTACCCGCAGCCGATCTACCAGTCCATGTCGCCCTTCTTCTCCGCCTCGGCGGTGCCCCTTCCCGCACCGATCCCGCTTCCCCAGAAGGGTGACTTGCACTTCAGCGGGCCCCCGCTGACAGAGGAGCTGCTGCGCCTTCTACTGCACTCGTACGGCGACGTGGAGGCGATCAAGAAGCTCGACAACGACAGCGGCATCGCCGTGCGTATGCGCGACACGACCAAGCACGCGCTGGTCGTACAGCAGCTCAACGGCTCGCTGTTCCCAACAGGGCAGCTCTTGGCGGTCGGCATGTACGCATAGTTTCTTTGACTGGGGGGAGGGGGGGGTGCATGCGCCTGTGCATGCGTGTGTGTGTGTGTGTGTGTTGGTCTGCGTCTATTGTTGTGTCTGTCTCTGTATGTGTGCGTGTGTGTGTGTGTGTGTGTGATACATATGGAGGAGAGCTTTGAACAGAGCGGACGGGGAAGCAAAGCGTACACCTTCTGCTTCCTCTACCCCGCCTCCCTCCCCTTCTCCTCCCTCCATCCGTATCCCATGTTGTGTGCTGGTTGGCAATGATGAGGCAGCGGCTCATTGTTGCTCGCATTGTTGCGTGAGAGTTGAAGCGCTGCTGCTGCCGCTGTGTGTAGTGTGTCATATTCGCTTTCTCGGCGAGGGAGAGAGAGGAGAGCACGGTGTCGAGGGAACGTGGCTGGCGCGGTGCAGCACCGTGGTCGCCGTCGCCTCCCTCCCCCTCACATGCGGCTGCAAACCCCTTTCTATCGAAGTTCAAATGGGCAGAGGTTGGTGGAACAGATGCGGTCCTCACGATGCGCCGGCCCGCGTGGGTCAGGAGCAGAGGCCGAGGTGGCATACGTCCACGAAGGATCGCGCGAGCGAGTCTGGAGGTAATTGGGTGTCTCTGTGTGCGCCTGCGCGGCAGCGATGGCAGGTGTGTCGGTGGTCAGGTTACACATTTCTTTCCCTGTGCGTCTCTCTACGATGACGCGGGCGGCTGTCGATGGACACCACCGAGACAGCGGGCACGCCCGTGCCCATCTGGCAGAACACGCTGCTGAGCTGAGGGGCGTGACAAGGTGGAATCGCTTGCGTTGGTATCCTCCGTTCCCGGCTCCCTCGTTCAGCTCGGCTACGGTGCCGGCGCGGGGGAGGGGGGATGACGGCACGGAGAGTAGTGGAGGCGGCAGCTGCCGCCCGACTCTCTCTCTCTCTCCCCTCCCATATCTTCCCCTCCCCTCCTTCGCTTCTAAGTCCTCCATCATTGCAAAGCGCGTGAGTGCGCGCACAGTTGGGAGTTCTCCGTGCAGCACGCGGCAGTCGCGTGTTCTTCTTCCTCGCCAGACCTTCACAGCGCCTTCCCACGCACGCTCTCCCCTCCCCTCTTCTCCTTCCCCCCCCCCCCTCTACTCCTCCTCTACCCGCTTGACTATGCGCACCGCCAGCTCGCTTCGCCACCCCCCCACAACAAAAACCCCTTGCGTCATGCCAGCGTCGCGCACCATGTGGTCATCCGTTATCTTGGTCCCCTCTCTCCCTCTCCTTTTTTTTTCTTTTCATGTGTTCTCTTCTTCCTTTCATTTTTTTTTTTTTTTGCGCGTCTTCAACTGTTAAGCCGAGTGCTTCCCTTCAGGTGTTGTGTACATACCTGTGTCACAGGACGTGTTGTTGAGTGCAGGTGTGGGTGTGTGTGTGTGTGTATGGGGGTGTGTGGCGCGCGTCGAACACCGTTGTAAGCGTGATGGCGAGAGTCGCCTCTAAGAAAGAAGAAGAAGAAACGGAGAAAAAAAAAAAAAAGAACAGTGACAGGTGATCTATCTCGTAGTTTGTGTGTCTCTCTCTCTCTCAGCCTTTCGTGGTGCTCTTCTGCGTCTACTCAAAAAAAAAAAAAAAAAAACAGAATCGAAAGGAAAGGAAAACGACAGGAGAGTAGCACAGGACACTGCAAGGGTGTGTGTGTGTGTGTGTGTGTGTAAAAGTGTGCGCCTGTCACAGTCGCCAAGGGAGTGCGTTGGCAGGGCGCACAGAACCGTCTCTCCATCCCCCATCCGCATTGACGATCGCAAGTCAATAAAAAAAAAAAAGGGGGGAGGTAAAAGAGAGCGGCCGGTGCTTACAGCACGCGCCACAGCTGCTTTTTGCGGCGTTTCTCCAACCTCGCACGACAGCGGAGCCTCGCTTCGGTGCAACATCAACACAATCATATCCTTCCCATCCCTTCTCCCCTCTCCCCTCTCCCCTCTCCTGCTCGCCTCCTCTGAATGCGTTTGTGGTAGAAGTGCCCGGCGCCCACCGGAGCATCGGGTCATCGCCCTCGTCGCCGCTCTCATTCTGCGGCTGCTGTTGTTGTTGTTGTTGTTGTTGTGTTTTATTGCTGCGCAAATGGTTACGAGTATCTTCGGCTCCGCGGAAGAGCGCCCCGTGTTGTCGTCGATCTGGGGGCGACTCATCTTTCTCTCCTGCATGGCCACCGGAGTGTGCTACGTCATGTTCGGCCTGTTTGCTTGCCGCCGACTCGTCCTGCGCGACATACGCTGGCTGCTCATTGCCGTTCCCTACTTCGCCATGGGTGTGTTTCACGCCTTCTTCTCGCTGGCGCTCCTCTGCTTCGCCATCGCGTGTGTTCTCTTCACGTTCGGGCAGCCGATGCATAATGGAGAGATGATCATGTACTCGGGCATCATGACCATCATCACCATTTACTTCGCCTGCGGCCGCAAAACGATTCTGTACTCTCTCTGATGCATCTTTTACCCTGGCTGCTCCCACCCACCCCCTTCTCCCTCCGTCCTCCACCACACTCACCACGCCCGTCACGTGCGCAGAGGAGAGTCGAAACCGAAGAACTCAAAGGCAGTCGTCACATCCGCAGACGCGTACACCTACGCGCAGGAGTTTCCGGGGACGTCGCAAGGAATCGGCAGAGTTGCGCTTCGATGCAGCTGCGCTTCTTGCTCCTCCCGAGCCGCTGCCGCTCTCCGCAGGACGGCTGGCACCTGCATCCTTCGTCACCCCCTCTCCTCCTCCTCCTCCCTCCGTGCCTCCATGCCTACCCGCTACGCACATGACAAGCCGCCTCCTATCGCTGGCGCCGTCCTCCAGGGTCACAGTGTGTAGGAGTGTGTATGTGTGTTGGCACCGCTCTCCGCGCTTCCATCCTCGCTCCCTCGCTCTTCTCCGCGCTCCTGCGTCCTCCCTCTCACTGATTGCATGCAGGGGACGCGCGTCTCTGACTCCACCTCCGCTCTGCAACACTCCTCACCTCCCCCCCCCCCACCACCACCACCACACCCTGTGCAGTCGCCGCACGCGTTCCACGTGCACAAGAGACACATCACCTTGTCTCGACAACGCGCGCTCCTCGCACGTTGTCACAGACACCCCTCCCGGCAACCCGTCCCTCACCACCACAACTACCTCCTCCTCCTGGCACACCAGCAGCATGTCTCTCGACATCACCACCTACCAGTTGATCGAATGCGAGCAGCACGTTCACTTCTGCGCGCCGTCGTGCGACGACAAGCTCATCGCCTGCGCGCTTGGCAACGGTGCTGTGTGCGTGCTCAACTCCGTCACCTTTGTGGCCGTCGCGCGTGGGGCACCCGGGAGGGACTACGTCGACGTCCCCGCCACGTGCGTGCGGTGGGCACCGGCGCAGTGTGAGAGTGACTGGCAGCTGGTAAGCAGCAGCAGCGCCGGCGGCGTCATGCTTTGGAACTGGGACTCCACCGAGTTCTCCCTGAGGCGCGGCGCGACTGCGAGCGAGCAGAAGAACGAGGTGATGGCGATGGATGTGTCGCCAAGCGGCAATCACATCCTGACTGCCGGCAGCGACCGTGTCGTGCGCGTGTACGACGCGAAGCTCACCCTACTGGCGCAGCTGGTGGAGGGCGTGACCGCAGACGGCGTGCCGCGGCCGACGCACGTCAACCGCATCTTCTCCGCCCGCTTCGTGACGGAGGCGATGGCGGTGACGGCGGGGTGGGAGAGTCCTATCCAGGTGTGGGACCTGCGCGCGCGTTGCTCCAACAGACAAATCGTGGGGCTGCACGGCGTCTCGGATTGCCTGGAGCTCGTTCCCAACTCACACCTCGTTCTTGTGGCATCTCCCAAGTCCACCGACACCATCCAAATCTTCGACAGCGTGTCGGGTCGCATCCTGGATGAGAATTCGCAGACGGCGTGCACCGAGCTTGATCCGACAGAGCGTGTGCTGGTGTGCCGCTTTCAAGCCGAAACAGGCCAGGCATGGTGTCTCACTGTGTCGCCACCGTCAGTGATTGTGCTCGCGCTATCGTCGGGCCATGTGGTGGCTCGCGCTGCTCTCCCATGCACGCCGCTGTGCCTGAGTGTGAGCGCAGCCGGCGCGGTAGTCGGATGCAAAGACGGCAAGTTGCTTCGATTGAACCTCTTGGTGTGAGCCTGATACACACACACACACACACACACACACACACACACACACACACACAACGCCGCCGTCTTCCTATTCCTCTCTCCGTTCATCTAGCGGCAAGTATGAGCGTGTGTTGGATGTGGATGTGTGTGTGTGTGTGTG